>LJIJ01004283.1:0-15361 GCA_001718145.1 Orchesella cincta
GGTTGAGGAGGGATGTATGTGCAGGCTACAGTAATATTGACCCCATTTTTATCGACCAATTTGCAGATTATCCAGTGATTGCACAATCTAGTACCTCAGCATGCCTGAACTTCGTGGTGTCATAAAGTATTATTATGCCTCCTTTGCTTCTTCCAGCTTTCTTATCTCTTGTAGACGGGCATGATAAAATGCCATAGTTTTTGAGGAAATTTCGGTAAGGTTTTATTTCGTATTCTAACCAGGTTTCAGTAAGTCCTATATAGCCGCAGAGTTTTTAAAATTATTTTTTCATGTTCATCCAGATCGGAGAGGTTTTGAAGCCGTGGCAGTTCCAGAATATGGCTTTATTGTCTGGATGTGGTATAAGTTTGGGGGAGCAGTCGCTTTCGTTACTTGTGAGGGTACTGTTAGGGGATTTTTCTATGTACAAATTCTGGAGGTTGGTTGTGTGTGTGGGCCGGCCGAATCCCTAAAAGTCGAGTTCGGTATCCATTTCGGGTTCCTTCTTGGACAGATAATAGGTCCAGTGACGTTCTTCTCCTTCAACAACAATACTATATCGGTTCCAGAGATATTTGACCGTCTTTCCCTTGTTACTAGCCTTTTTCCCCTCATCTCTGAGGATCTTGCGAACTCTGCGGACTTGCTGTGGGTAGTGGACCGATGAAAATGCCTGGGTTAGTCTTTCTGTTGTTGGAAAGTACTCGGTACCGATCGTCTTGTGACATGAAGTACGCTACTATGGCGTGGTTTACCATCAGCCCTTTCTTGGCCTAGCCTTCTGGCCGATTGGCACCTGATTCAATTTCAACTGTTCTTTTATGATTGCGTTCACTCTCATGGTGTATGTCTCGTTTGTGTCCCCGGCGACCTCGGGTAATCCATTGATGATGAGGGTGTTCTTGTTGGCATTTTCTTCTAACCGGAGGATCCTATCTTCAGCCTCAAAGAGCCCCGTTTTGGTTTCTACGAGTTCCTCCTTAGTTGCCTTGAGTTCGGATTTCAGTTCTAAATTTTCATGCTGAAGGTCTTCAATCTGTGATTGCATCTTTGCCTGATTTTGCGTGATAGTGTTACGCAGGTCCCCAATTTCCTCGGATAACTGCTTGTGACGCTCTTCATTTTCCTTCGAGTTGTCCTTGAACAGTTGTTTCATATACTCCTTCATATCGAGACTCTCCTTATCCATTGGGGATGTGTGCTTTCTTTTGTACGGGTTTACATCAGGTGAGCGACTATTTTCAATGCTGTGTACCATTTGAGGCACTGAAGGGGTATTTTCATTATTAGGCATATTTTTAGGACTTTAAGGCCACTATATGTGGCTTTTGATGTATCTGATCAGCCGAGAACACAACTGAGGGGGTTTTATTCATTAGTAGTACACTCTAAGCTTAAAAACGTGAAGTTCAGTGAGGGACTTTAATTAGCGCTCTTCGCGGCCAAATATGGACCTTGGGCCCCGACTGAATATTTTTGCTTGGGGGACTTTAATTATCACCCAACTCGGCCTTATATGGGTCCTGGGCACAGACTGAACGTCCAAATAGGATGATAACGTGGCGTTGGGATTTTTACAGTTTTGAGCTGAACTGCTGATGAAATGGTCATCAAATCGAAGTTAACTCAGACGGCAACCCGTCTCTTTGTTAACTTTGACCTAACTGACTGACTTTAGCGTTCTTCAAATGTTAACGCAGACGGCAACCCGTCTCTTTGTTAACTTTGACCTAACTGACTGACTTTAGCGTTCTTCAAATGTTAACGCAGACGGCAACCCGTCTCTTTGTTAACTTTGACCTAACTGACTGACTTTAGCGCTCTTCAAATGTTAACTCAGACGGCAACCCGTCTCTTTGTTAACTTTGACCTGACTGACTGACTTGCTCTTGACTGACTTGGACACTCTTTAAAAGTTAACTCAAACGGCACCCGTTATATGTTAACTATGACAACTGACTGACTTGGACACTCTTTAAAAGTTAACTCAAACTGCAACCCGATTATATGCTAACTATGACAACTGACTGACTTGGACACTCATTAAAAGTTAACTCAAACGGCAACCCGTTTATATGTTAACTATGACAACTGACTGACTTGGAAACTCTTTAAAAGTTAACTCAAACGGCAACCCGTTTATATGTTAACTATAACAGCTGATTGACTTGGACACTCTTTAAAAGTTAACTCAAACGGCACCCCGTTTATATGTTAACTATGACAACTGACTGGCTGACTTGGACACTCTTTAAAAGTTAACTCAAACTGCAACCCGTTTATATGTTAACTATGACAACTGACTGACTTGGACACTCTTTAAAAGTTAACTCAAACGGCACCCCGTTTATATGTTAACATTGACACCTGGCCTCTTGTCACTAAACAGAGGTACTGAAGCACTTTAAAAATGATTATACACCTGTAAAGTGCGCGATTGCCTTTGTTTGAGTGGTGAGAGAACAGGTGATTGTGTACACAAACCTGTGTGTGAAACACCAGAGTTTGAACACCAATTTTGCAGTGAAGAACTGGTTTTCAACACTACTCTCATCAGCGTGTTCCCGATGTTTAATTAGTGTCTCACTTAAATTGTAGTCCTCAGAGTTCAGTAGTTAATATTATAGCTAAACTAATTTGGAGCAACTGCAAATCTTGGAACTTCCTTTGTCGCCGCTTGCGCGCTCATCCTGCTGAAGGTTATATAATCTTAATATAAAGTATATAGCGTTGGTTGTTGGCTGCCAATTTGGATCCAGTTTTACAAAAGTTGGTTTGTCAGCTTTATCTCTTCCTTTAGCATTATGATGGGGTGGGGGGAGGTATCTACTACCTGTCGACATCATCTAATCCTTTGATATCGTATATGTGGGAACTTGTGAACGATAATGTAAAAAGCAAACAATCAGTATTGTCCATTTAACATTTCACATTGTTCACTGACCACAAGAAGCAAGTTCACTACTGATTCAGTAGTACTGAATCGTAATAAGGTCGTGTCGTATAATATATTATGTTGATATAGTAGTTGTACATGGTATAGGTAGGAGTGTAGAGTTGAATTACAATTTAGACTTGAAAGGAAACAAGGAGGGAGAATCATCATTATAAAAGGAAGTAAAGCCCTCTTTCTCCTCTTGATTTACATAACTTGGCCACTCTCATACTCACACTCACTTGGTTCAAGAGAAGGATTTACACTTGATAGAAATAAGGCAAGTGACTTTTTAGTTGAAGCGTAAGAAAGTAAGTAGTCTCCAGTCTCGTTGTGAAGTCTCAACATTCTCACTCAAAATCTCACTGGACCTTTTTCTTGCCAACCATAAGCCAAAATAGCTTCCTTTGGAACAGAGAGAGAGAGAGAAAGCACAACAAGAGAAATAAGAAGTATTCTGAATAGTTGCTTTTACGGTTACAAGTTACAATGAATGCGTATCAAGTTTCGAGGATTTAACTTGGACTCGCTGAGAGAAAGGGAAAGGGAGAAGGAAAATGGATACGTGTTTATGGAGGAATAAAGGGATACCATTATCATTTCCTTGTCGGTTTCACCCACTGTTCCCTTACGTAACAGATCTGACAAGAGTAGTAAAGGAAGCTTGTATTAAATGTAAGCACAACTTGTTATCCTCTAATGGAGAGATACGTATGAAGTGGAGAAGAAAGCAGTTTCAATTTCAGTTGGTCATTCTAGACCAGAGTGATATGTACGTAGTTGGGCATGTGAGCTCGTAATAATTTTGAGTCAAAGCAAAGTACATCAGTATGTATTATCTGTAGGTAAATGCATGCGCATACTCACTTGGAATGGAATTTGGAGGATCTCTAAAAGCATGAATGTGAACAAGAGCGCTATTTAAATATTTATGAACTGGCGTTCCTTGGATAACCTAAAAGTAAATGAATATTTGGATCTAAATGTCAATTAATTATCCCATAATTTTTCCAGCTTTCACCAGATGTACCCCTACCCTATTACTACTACTACACTAGCAATACCATAGTCTTATTTGATTTATTCTTTTAAAATTCCGTCTGCTTATCCTACCCTCCTATTGCTTTGCATCAGTAATATTACCTCGCAGCTACGCTTAACCTGTCCTTAAGAAGCTCATGTTAATCTGACTTGACTCTCTCTGTGTAAAATATATTTTGTGTGAGATAAGACGGGGAAACGGGAGGCTGGAAGCGAAAAGTTTTCAGCTTTTCCCAACCAACCACTCGCTCTCCTATTTACTCAACACTAATGGTCGGCAGCTAAGTTCTTAGTCCTAATGTTTTTCTTGTTTTCCCTTAGGAATCTATCCTGTTCCAATGTTTACCTAGAGGATTTCAAATCAATTTTCTGGGCTGGCTGCTTAAACAGGTTTAAAGCTTAGGAGAGCTGTCAACGCTTTTAAATTAAGGAGGAAGAAAGCAGCTGTGCTACCAATACCTAACCAACACACGCCCCAAAAACGCCAACTCTGTATAAGAGCAGGATGACCATTGATATAAAACAGCCATACCAGACTATTCCATTCGATTAAATGGATAGATCAATGTAAGTTGAATATTTTATTCCGCTTTTGCCGGATAGCTTTGTTGCAGGCGATTTAAAACAAAATGCTTTCATCTGCCTGCTGAACTGCTTTAGGCTTGCTCAAACCTTTCCACCACGGGCATACTGGCATATTCACAGGATATATGTATTTATATTTGTTTATAGCCAAAATCCAAACCGCAGCATAATGAGATCAAAATGCTTTCTTTTCTATTCCATTTATTCGCAAAAAGGCATTTTGGCAGCTTACATAAATTTACCTGTTTCAGGTTGGCATATTCATAAAAGGACCAACGTTCGTTATTAATCTTGTTGATTATCCTGTACTAAAACTAATTTAAAGTATACATTCATAATGTACTTTTGAGTAAAATGGCTTTCTCTTAAAATACACTGTCATAATATGTCTTTCCATTGGATTTGGGGTCTGCAGAGCGTTCTATGCAACCGAATTTCTCTCCATATGTTGCTCCCGTTCTCTTGAAACTCCAAAACTGAGAGTCAATGTAAAATTTATACTCTTTCCTTCATTCACTCTCTCTACGGGTCCTCGTCTCAAAACTCATATATCACACCAACAATCCAACACTATAGCATCACATATAGTGGTTTGGTGACTGCTTCTCTCATCTCGTCTTGTTGATGGGATCAGAGAAGAGGTAGAACTTGTACCGTACAAGTTTTGGTTAGGTAGCGTCCCATGTTTTGAAGAATGGATGGTTACGCCATCATGAGACCAACCTGTGGAAGCTAGTTCAACTCCATCAAAACTTTCCTTGCCAGCTGGAGATGTTTTTCAAGCGTAATCATATCCTGGAGTCCGTAGCGTGACATGAGCTGTTCCTAGCGTACAATCTCATCACTTGCACATCATAATATCATGCTGGATTGGATTCATACACTTTCATCATATCGCATCACGAGCTTGTAACGCTGATTGATGTGGACGGGAAATGCTTTCTAATCTTAATCTTTTATTAATTTTTGGACGGCAATTCATTCATCACAATGGTAATTGAGACGCGCCGCAACTCATCAATATGTATTTTTACTGATAATTAAATTTTCATGGAACTTAACGAAGCGGGTTTTGGCCAAACCACAGCTCATGAATTTCATAATACTCTTTGCTGAGTCTCTGACAAAACTATCGATTTCCAACCTTAAAGAAATCTAGATACATAGGTTGATAAGTCAAAGTCATATCCTCATCTGTCTCCAACGACTTACCAATAACATTTTCATCAACAGTAAAATATTCAATCAGTAAGAAGAGGGCTCTTATTACTTTTTCTGCATATTTGAACATGTTTACAAATTTTCGTACCAATCTTAAAAGTAAGCATGTCGTATTATTTACAAAAATTCGAGCAAAGTCAGTATGGCTACAAGAGTTGGAAGATTCTCTAAGGTAAAATATCGATTCACTTGACTGTTCACCACCAGTTTTACTTTACACCTGTCTAGAGCAAGGACTCACTCACTCTAGAGTGTTTGCGTTTGCAGCATTACTGTTCTATTGATGTGGTTTTTGTTGGGTTGTAAGAATACGACCACATTTCATGTCCTCCCCAAAGACAATCTCTCATCTTGATTTTTTCCCTACTTTTTTTCTTCTTTGCTCCACATCATCACATCAAAATTGTATGAAACAATCTCATAGGGAAATCTCCACATCAGCGAAAGGAAGCTCATAAAAATGTATACACATATATAACAAAACATACCTTAAATCGTGCAATGCAAAGGTATTTTTTCAATTCATGCATTTTACCACGTTTAAAGTAGACACAACTACACAGTGGTTTGAAACGTCAGTTGTTATAGTAGAGTTCGTGATGTTTTCTGGTATGGTCTCGAAAACGTCACGGTTATCTGTCTCGAGAACTTTGAGACAATGCATAAAATCAAGATTTTTTTATTCTTCATCTTCTTGCAACCATAAGCTTATTTCTCAAAGTATTCACATTCATACCCTCGCATGTGGAGGTGAGATGAGGTATTCATGGATGGTTGAAAATAATCGTGAAGATGAAGATGGATGATGACGACAGGAGAGTAGAGCAGTGCAACTGATGTGTTAAGTATGTGCACATGAAAGGGACAAATGTAATTTAATGTGTGTATGCTTTTAGTTACCTACAACACGGGCTTTTTTTGCAAGTGTACTTGGACTACTAGTAATCCACTAAGCCTGTCTGCATGACTGATACGAAAGAAAGAGAAAAAAGCTTATCCAGCTAAAAGGCTCTGTTGTGAGCTGTGGCATTTAGTAATTGCACCCTGCTCTACTCATTTCTACTTTGCCTGTCCTCCTGCGGCGTACCTAAAATCCATGTCGTTACGTGACGATGATGCTGATGATGATCGCCATCATCATGACTGTTGAGACTCGGATTGCTCTGGCTTGACTGAAGATTGATGCGCTTTGCTGTACATGTATATTTCATGCATGCATGTATTCAAGCAATACGCAAATACATTGCTATCATTGACTACTACTCCACTTGGACAAACACAAATAACAGGATAAGAAACTGATAAAATAAAAAAAACGAGAAGGGAATAAGGGAAATAGGATTTCACATTCTCATCTCATTCTCATGTTTCCCAAAAGGGAAGCCAAAATGGCGTTGTGTCGTTGTCGACGACATATCACCCTCACAAGAAAGACGAGCGTTTTTAGTAATGTAATGTGTATCAGGACAGCACACACACATCAAATCTTCAATGCTTCCCATATTAAACGAAGTTGAATATACATTTGTTCATGGAGGGCTGTTGTGATATAGATATACACAGGGGCTCACCCTGATATCGACCGTCCGTCACTCTATTCTCCTCACATTTGGCGAATGGTAAAACCCGAGGAAGGATAGTGGGCTGTACACTAAGAAACAAAGCTCACGTTTGTGCTTCTTGTCGCATAAATGCACCAGTTATACCTATTACAGTAGAAAGCACAACGAGTGCCATTGATACTCAAGCCGTACCTTTGCTTGTGTGCTCCTCTTTGAAAGTTTGAGATGTAAGCGAGACGTCCTGAACTGAAGTCTCAGCTGAAGCTCAACGGGATTTGAGGGAGTTTTCTGAAGAAAACAGGGAATGCCACAGAAGCGGATTGTGGAATCAGCCCCGCATTACATATACATACATACATGAGCAAAACGGTTTATTCCACGTCCACGTATGTATGCACGCTATAATGCAAAAGATTTTCAGGTTCTATTTTTTCATGTTTTAAGAGTTGAGCTCCTTCACTGTAGTGTTCAGTGTGGCTCTGATCTAATTCACTTTAGACAACGCTCCTTTTGCTGACGATCTTCTGTCGACAGTCAAGTCGACATGCGCTCACATTCTCCGTCCCTACCCGTTCCTCCTGCCTTTTCTTTCTCCGGTGTATTCTCTCGCCCTCTCTCTTTGCAGAAGAACTCACCACCGCCAGTTCTAACCTACTGCTATCCTGCTGCTACACCACCACCATCACAACCCAAGTTCGTTTATTACATTGCTATTACCCATTTTACCACCCCAATAGTGGGATTCTTATACACGTTTATGCTGCCTTGTGTATACACACACCTTTTGTATACACGAGAAAGCCAAGTTGCACACACTGTCCTTACTTTTCCCTTGCCTTTCTCAAATTTTCTCTAAAAAAGCTGAAACTAGGCGCGTGGAGGGAACCACACTCATATGAAAACCTGTTTTTCTACTTTTACAACAAACTGAAACTTTCTCCGTCATGACTCCACTGCACATGCTGATGTAGCCTAAAAGTATGCAGTTCATAGAGCGACCATACACATTTATTTGGCTAAGCTGTCTAAAAGTGTGTTGGTATTAAATCCTCATGCATAATATGGAATCATTTTGGAGACTGGAATGTTGCCGCACTTGCTATACGTACTTTTTGAATGAATCCAAAGGAATAAAGTACATACATTTCAATGTTACGCAAGTGTCAGAGACAAGACTGTTTGCAAGTAATGTTTGGGTTGTGGAAACACAATAATATATGAAATCTTATACTATCACGTTACAAAGTAAATATTACGTTCTTTTCACTCTGTCTCCAACAACTCGTTTGTCCCATCAACTATGTGTTTGCACATGCATCCAAGGTAAATGGTTTGGATATCAAATTTTCATTTGCCCTCACTCTCAGTCAGTATTTAGCTTTTGTTAGCAACTTTTCCTTGCACTGGCTTCGGCAGAACAGCAACTTTCACCACTACCACCCGAGCTCCACGCCCTTCTCATGTATGTTGGCTGCCACATCGCATACCATTTGTCTATTTTATTTTTTACTTCCAAAAACGAATAAAAAAGTGTCTGGAGGCTGGATCCAAGTAATTTTTCGCTTATGTGTACTCTACTAATTCATATGTAGCCCTGTTTTTTGGTTAAATGTAAATGCTACCATTTTTAACTTTTCAAAGCATCCCATAGTAAATACATAATATGACGGGAGTATAAGCAGCAGTTATTTTCGCTTCCCCAAAAATAAAATGGTATGCCCGAATTGATTGTGAGAGAATTCGTGGAATTGTGTGTTTATCAGGAATGGATGCTTTCCATCTTGTTTTGTGACATAGCATCGTCGTTGTATGATTGTATGCTCGTGCTCACTCATAATATCGGGTTATTGTGTTTTTACACAATAGTTTTCTGACATTTTTTGTCGCCACACTATTTGTGATATTACTTTTACTATATATTATGTTGTTATTTCCGCTCCGTATTCATACAAACATGGTTTTCCCTGTACTCATCGTCAGTTTCATAGATATTTTCATGTTGTCGCCTTTCATGGCTTTCATGTTATTTTGCTGTCTGCAGACACCAGAAAAAAGAGGGCAATAACCAGAAGTAGAGTCGTAGAAAACAGCTATATCTTGCTGTGATCTAATATCATAAAACATACGAAATAACTATACTTATTTCCCAAATCATGGCAAACGGAATTGCCCGAGATCTGCAATGCACACAAACCATTGCAGAACGGTGATGTGATGAGGTTTTAGAACATATTTTTTGTACATGCGATTTCTAGTACATGTTTTTATTCTCAAATTTTTCAACAAAACAAGTTTTCTGTTGTACACAGCACCTCTACGTATATAATGTCATTCTTGACTGTAATGCAAATACATTTTGAACGTATCGGGTTGTGCTTGGCTGAAAATTTAGAGAGAATTTAGAGACAGGAATACGACTTCCAGCAACTTTCAAGCAACATTACTACTGGAATACATAGAGACACAGCTCCAAAATATATATCGTACAAAACTTCACACTTGATTTCCCATTTGAATTTTGAATATTTGATTCCTGATTGCTTCTTCCGGTGTTTTCTAGTAAGAAATGCCTAAGAAATACAATGAAAATGTAGCTAGCGGAATAAACATTTCCACTTCACAAGTGATGTAGAGCAATGCCCCAAAGACAGTTTTACCCTCATCGTCAGTTTGCATGATACAAAATAAGTAATAAGATTAGCAATGCTACAATGTATGATGATGATGACGCTACTTCTTGGAGTGACTAGAGTATTTTTTTCTGTTTTACCAACAAAAATTTAGTAAGTTGGGGGAACAAAATTATTTCTATCAACAGCTAAAAGGGATTTTGGTTTCTACATTTCTTCTCCTTTTGAGTAGATTTCTGCATTAGATTTCTGTTTACTTACATAATGCAAGTCTCTAGGTGGTTTGAGCAAACATTGTCAATTGGTGTAGGGACTGCCGAGGGTGCATCACAGATGTTCTTCTGTTTAAGCATAAGATTTTTTCCCTAACTTATTCATACATAATGGCAATAAAGGTAAATATTAGATGGCATACACTATACATTTGTACACAGATGTGAGGAGGTGAATACATATAAAACACATGGTGCTTAAAGGAGATTCGATCTAGATAAAATGGGATAGAGTACAGAAACCAGCACGGAATTGAACGGAGTGTTGTAACATTTGTGACGAAAGTGGTTTGCTCACATCACATCCATCCGCATCGAATCGGTTGTAGACTTTTTTCTGTATGGAAAGTGGGAAGGAAATAAGATTTTCCATGTTCCTTTCACATCATATTATGGTTGTCTAATGGTAAATGAAATGAGAACAAATACCTCTTGTTTGCTCCTTTCACACACACACACGCGGCTGCATGTACATACCATTACCACCAACTCAGTTTTGTGTGCTCAGGAAATAGAAGCACATCACGGACATCATCAGTAGCTGACTTTGATTACTGCTCAAGGAAAATGGGTAGTCATTAAAAGAGATGAAAATGGATGTGAAATTAATTAGTTAATTACCATTAATATTCTCACACCTCCATTTGATACAACTTCTGATGGCCTCTATTAACTTGCTCGGCTTGTATGGCGACGACTACTACTGCCAACTAGAATTTTATACCTCCTTCTTTGTCATACTGTCTTGTTGTTACATCGAAAGCTCTTGGTTCACTGAACGAAGATGATGATGATGATAATTGCGAAGAACATGAAATTCATTATAATGGTTTTGCTAAGGGCTGTTTCAATTGCGGGGTGTAAGATGCGGATGGAATGCCATTTTTCTATTATGTACCTTATGATCACACCATCGTAAGTGCTTTGGCTATTTGAATGTACGTTATTGAAAGAACTCCTCAAATGTTTTTCCAACAGAGAGGAACAATAACACTCACCCACTAGCACAACCAGCAGTCAGTAAACCAAATTTAGCAGCAAACAGAGGCAACCGGCTGCAAGGAGTTGAGCAGAAAGTTAAGGACCATTGTGTGCACTTCTATTAATGTGACTCGACAAGAATTAAGTAGAATGAGAAAAGTAAAGGTCGAGGATTTTTGTCTCTTGTGTACATAAAGTAACGAAAGGGAAAGTCCAACATTTACTCTCATCAACCCTTCGTACTACTCTGACATGTGCGTGTGTATATTTTTAGAGGACCACTGCTTACGGTGCCTCTAGGTAAGGATATTGGACTGGGATTCGTATTATCGTCTCTATATTTTCTGTACAAAAGTAAAAGTGTATTTGAACATTTCATTTCAAACCAAACACTTGAAAATGTCAAAAAGTTGCTCACTTTTTGTATTTTTTGGGGTAGAAAAGCACTCTTTAAAAGGGATAGCTGAAACTCCACACTTTTTCAAAAAAAATCTTGCCTGTCATACTTTAAAATGAAGCATCAGCATAAAAAAATTACTCCGTTTTAATGTGCGAGTTTGCCTTCCATCTTGTGATTTTCATTCCTCGCTGATTAGCCCAAATTGCAGTGAGAATTAGAGGGAAATTCTTTCTAAAAACATGCAAGTTAATGAATGGTCTACGAAAATCAAATTAAGCCTGGGAGTATTTTATGTCATACCATAAGAACGTTGTTATCTTCTCAGCTATTTCTGCCATTCGAAAATTCCATTCGCATCTTCTTCAATCGACGTCGTTGGTATGGTAAGGGTAAACTCTCCTCGCGTAATTTTCTTCTTACGATATCCCAACTATATGCCATCCATTTAAACATTAAAGTGAAGTCGTGAGTAATCTTAGAATGGGAAGCGGAGACTTTTCTTATTGTTTCAACAAAAACGATCTCCACTTCAAGTTGCTCAGAGTGAGAACTTGAAAGAAGCAAAATACTCAGCCAACCAGGGCATTGCCTCCTTCATGACCATGTAATAAATACTTTAAGTACTTGAATTAAGAATGGGCCTTTTCGACTTCGTTGATGATGGTGGTGGTGGCATTTTGTGTGGGATTCCTCATTGCACAATCTAGAACAGTGCAGAACTAGAGGCTTTGCTATGATGTAGCTATTAGAACGAACAAAAAAGCTCTCAATGGAAGAAAAAATGTCTGTATCACAAGGGTTCGTAATTTATATGTGCATTTGAAAAGCGTTTCGTTCAAAAATGTTACGGTCTTTTGTTGTCTATAAAAATTTGCTATCTGGGAAAGACAAAGCCGAGCATTTCTTCTTTCCCTTTCTTCTATATTTACAGCCGGCATTAGATCTTCTGAATTGAAGTGTTGTTTTGCTAGTAATCACTATTGTAAATACACATAATACAAAACAACTAACGAATGTCGCTTCCCTGACTGCTTGTGGGCACGATGGCGGAGAAGAGCTTGACTTGAAAGATAATTATTTAATTACGAGACTCATTAATATCGTCTGGTCCTATTCGCTATAAAATGAGTCGTAAAGCAGGGTAATTGGCTGTCTCAAAGGGAAATTTTCGGGAGACTTATATTTTTTTATGCTGCAAGTGCAACATTCGCGTTTTATTTTTGCCGAGGTTACAAAAGATTGGAATCCCTTTGGATATATTATTTTACAATGGCAGTATCTCCAACAGACTGTAAAACGCTCAGCTATTGTTTAGTCATGGAGCCAAAAAAGCTGCAAATCGATAGTGAAAAAAGTAATGCTGAGTGGTTTTGGCAGAGTTTTTGTATTACAAGCACTATATATTGGCTTAATAAGACTGCATTACAATGCATTTGATTTCAAGAAAAAGAAAATTGTTTTTGTCCTGCAGTTTCTTCATACGAAGGAATATAATATGTGGTGTACATGGCTCTAGAAATACATTTACAAGATCTACCGCACCACTTGGCAAGCTGCACATGAAGTTTATAAGATTTTGTGAGGGTATGAATTGTATCCGCATAAGACATAAAATATAAACACCCATTTTGGATTCACAAGTAGCATGAAGGAGCCTATTAAAGTAATTCACCGGATTGATTCACAAAATCGGTCTTCCTTTCCTTGCGGTAGCGAAACTCCATTATATTCAGTTCAGGTTTAGAGCATTTGAAGAAATTTTATGTGAAACATAATACATGTGTATATTATTATACCTTACTATACACATATAGCGAAAACTTGTGAAAGGGGGTTGAATCAGTAGGTAGGAGCAAATTGTAGTATTGTGTCAACTACAAAGTGTGGTGCGCCCGTTGTGATGATGAATGATAAGACAACGGCGCTGCTAATTCAGGTTCAGGTTAATGATAGGTTAGCTTTACTACAATCAAATATAAACGTTGACAAAGTATAGGAATGAGAGTACAAAGTATGAGTACGATCATGACGATCGATTCAATAGTATAATGATGATGTTCTGCTCTCTACCTCCTGCTAGCTGCTGCTGGGCATTCCATGTGCGGTGTCTTCAGTTGACCGTTCTCAGATGTACGCGGGCAAGGTTGGATAGCGTCCCTCATGCCCCCCTTTGGAGTTTTGACCTCCGGTCAAGCTGGATACCAGCGGTAAACCTCTCCGGCACTCGACGAAGACGTGTAGACCTCCTTGGTTCAGATCCCCGCACGTTCCTCTTCCGTTCCCGCGTATTGCTCGTTGTAATAACGGCGTAGGAACTTCCGGTTTCTCCAGAAGACTCTACCAGACTCCGTTCGGATGGTATAGCTCCGGCCACGGTGGTGGACATCAATCACCTCTCCTACTCTGGTCCACTCCTTTGTGACGGGGTCTTGCACGCGAACAATTTCTCCTCGTTTAAGGTGGGGCAATGGTCTGGCTGTCGTGTTGTAATGGCTGACTGCTTTCTCTTTCAATCTGCTAGCACGCGTATCTGCCTCAGCCATTTGCTTTCTCCACTCCTTAGCGAAACTGAGCTCGATGTAGCGGGAGTTTGGTGCGTATTGGGAATCCAAACACGAGTTCAGCTGGGCTGCGACCATCCGCTCTGGGGGTGTTTCGCAACTCCATGAGCCCGAGTTGAAAGGCGTCGGTTGTCAAATCTCCATTTGGTGATGTCTTTGCGATGAGATGAGATGCTGCCTTCACGCCAGACTCAGCTAGACCATTGGCTTGAGGATAGTGGGGAGACGATGGATCATGGACAATGCCCCACTTCCGGACCCAGTTTTTAAACTCAAAGCTCGAAAATTGGGGTCCGTTGTCACTGATGAGCTTCTCGGGGATTCCTACGTTGACCATCATTTGTTTAAGTAGCTGAATGACGCGGCTAGTGTTTGCGCTGTGGCCGCATTTGGCCACGCTAAGCCATCCGGAGAACTTGTCCACCATGACGAGGTACTCAAAGCCAGCGTATTTGAATAGGTCCACCCCAACGCACTGAAATGGACGTGTACACGACTGCTCTACAAGCATTGGCTCCTTCTGCTCTGGATGGTAAGCGAGATGAACATTCGTTGCATCCACGAACGAGATTTTTAACATCATTGGAGATGTTAGGCCAGAAGACGGCTTGACGTGCTCGACGAAGGGTCCTCTCCTGACCTTGGTGGGATGCATGGAGAGTTTCCAGTACGTTACGTCTTAGAGCATCTGGGATCAGGATCCTTCTGCCCCACAAAATGATACCTTCTTCAACCCGGAGCTCGTCCCTGATTTTCCAGTACGGTGCCAGATCGCTGTCCAGGTTTTGTTTATACTCTGGAAATCCGTTCCTGATCAACTGGATGAGTCTTCCATACTCACTGCATATGTTTCCTGCATCTTTTACGGCCAACAGAATAGGATCTTGCAAAATGTCCGTCCCATCTTCCGGATCCATCAAAATAGCGCGAAATTGTAGGTACATCAAAATCCTCCTCTTCTTCTGCCGTTGGGGTAGACGACGGGTAACGGGAGAAAACGTCGACAACAATGTGTTGTTTTCCAGCTCTCCACACGACTTGCGGACGAAAGCAAGCTAATTTTTCCTTCAAACGCTGGAGTCTGGGATTTTCGATTTCGTCCAGGGTTTTGGCGTTGAGAATAGATACAAGGGGCGCGATGATCAACCACGAGCTCGAAAGGTTTCCCAAGAA
>LJIJ01004284.1:0-15361 GCA_001718145.1 Orchesella cincta
CTCAAGAATTTTTTAGGTAAATTGCAGTAAATGTAAATAAATTATAATTAGTACTATTTCTACTCAATTTTATATAAACTAACATATTTATGTTAGTTATTTCTTCAATTATTATAACATTAATTTTAAATACTAAATATGTCATGGAAAACTTAAGTAACTATGAATATCATTCAGGGTATAAATAAATGCTACCCAATCTGTTTTAAATTTAATTTATTCTTACCCAAACATTTAGCATGAAGCCATAACTGCAACAAAATTGGTTGTATGCACATTCATCACCCGGTGGCAGTAAAAGGTAGCAATTTTGAAACCCGTCTTGTGTTGACAGAAATATTTCAATCAGTCACAGTCTTGTGCGTTAGTAAGAAAATACGTATTGAATAAATATGTTTTTATTGAGTACTTAAAAATATCACTTTAAAAATACTGTTAAAGTATTCACATCTTGAAGTATGTATTGAACAGTGTCCGTTTTAGAAACATAAAGTAAGCAATGCACATTCCGTAATCGGGCATTTTGTTTGATTTAAAAAAAATTAATTCCAGTTTGCTTCCTATCAAACTAACACCTTGAGCAGTTAGTTACTACATTTTATAATTAAATTTGGTTTCTTTCATACTTAAAATTACTATCCTATTGTATCCGTATGGACTGAATTCTTTCTAGAATATGACAGAAACAACTTGTTTTACACGAAGAAAGAAGTGGGCGTTATCTAAAGGTGTGTCTTTCTTGTGAAATGTGAGAAACCAGCCAACACTTACGTTTAGCAGAATTTTCATATGGTGCAAGCATGAAATGTGCTCGTTTTATATTTTTTGAATGTGTAAACAATATATTGTGTAGTTAGTGGTAAGTTTACATATAAAAACATTAATGTACTAACAAGGAAAATACGAGGAAAAAACTCTGTTCCAAGTTTGTGTTTTACAGTTCCGAATATTGATTGATTGAGTAGGAACTAATTCAACAAATATAATTTTGTGCAAATTAGTGTGAGAAAATCCGTTCAAGTAATTAAATGTTCTTTCTCTGCAGTTTTTGTTTCACCTCTCCTTCCTTTGTATAACTCGAGAGCTGGATAGTCAGGGCAGACCAACCAAAAATAATTTCGAGAATTCTGACATCTACAACATGTTATATTGTAATATCATCTTCATTATTTTGGGATTGACTCTTGTATAAGGCAGCTGCAATGGTTAATATGCATGTACGTCTGTACGAAACAAAATGTCATTATGAATTCACGTTGAAACAAAGTCAGCCAAAGTGATTGCATTCAAACAATATTGATTCTGTGTTATTATTTGCACCTTCTGAAACTCTAACCTACTTGCTTGAGGATTAAATTGTATAAGTTAGAAATGGAAGAATGTTCTTAACATTTCGTGTATGTACGTAAATTTGATATCAACACAAATGAAACGTTTTTACAGACAGAAAATAAAGAAAAGTGGAACGACAGCAATACATTTAGAAAGAAAACTGTAGACAGGTACATAAATCTGACTGTCACGTAGGTGCGTACATAGGTGCCTTCTTTGCATCAGAACATACAGAAAGAGCATACAAGTTTATTCAGAACATTCTTAAGTGTGGCAGACTGTAAATGTAATGTAGGTGGTACCTCTACTTTGTCTCTCAAGCTGCAAAGTTCCATTAACTACTCAAACCCAGTTTTGTCCCTAAGCTCGTAATCTTATGAATGCGTTAGTGGATTGTATATTTCCATACTACACATGTACGCATTACATCTCGTTCTCCCTTACTCCAAAGTTCTTAAAGAGGTTCATACCCAGTCTGAAGTTTATAAAGTAACTTTACATCTCTTTCCAACCTCTTCGCACAAACCACACACACAATTTAAGGCAACTAACAACATTATGTTTTAAACACTCAGAGAGTTCATGTGCATGTGTCGTTTCAACGGAGTGTGATTATTGCACTCTGCAACGAATCAGTTCTCATTAACATTTCACCGCTACAAAACTATTTTTTTAAATTCTATAACGGTCCCTAACACATATGACGTAGGTGTCACACAATTGAAATATTTCTGAAGTTTGGTTCATACACCTGCAACAAACGTTCGTTAATAACTTAACAGTTTGAAAGACATACATACGTTGACTGAAAGTTTTGTAAATTTCAGTTTGCAGAGCCCAGCGTACAGAATACCATTCTGTAAACCGTATTCCAAGCAGCTATTAAGATACCCTAAGAGTTTATGGAGTGAGATACTGGAGTGCAGTATTCATGATGTGTACATTTGCGATGGCAAGTGTAATGATTTACATTTAAGTAAAATATTCTAATTAGTTAGGACTGTCAAAAAGTTCTATTGATGTAAGGTGAAGGAAAGAGAAGAAGGAAGTTCATTCCTTTCGTAGATCCCGTAGAATACACTAGACTAACTTTAGTTTGTCATTCATTGAAAATCCTGTTTTCAGAATTATATTTATTTGTTCCCTTAGTGGACTTAATTTCCAGAAATAAAATATTAGTTTTATTTATTAAACTAAATCTGCTTCCGTAGTTGCTCCTAACTTATTAATAGTGCAAGTGCCTAGTAGTTCACCGCTTATCAATTGCGTTCGATTGCGAGCTCAGCCACCAACCGTAACCTGTTATCTTTGGAGTAGTCAAAGCCGTTATCCGTAAAGCGCACACAGAGGTACAAAGTCACATTACTAATACTATTGCATAAGCATAAATCTTAACTCCTCATAATTAAGAAAGAGTAGCCAAGCATACTCCCAGGAGCTAGGGCATCTTAACAGCGTATTTTTTACCAGTAAGTTTACCCATAGTTCCTGCAATTTTCTGAGAAGCGTTTATGCCTGTATGTTTTTAGTAAAAATATATTTGTGATAGCCATTCATTAATATAATTGAGAGTTGAAACGTCCTGCTAATATTCCATATCATTGGAAAAAGACTGTTGTACATCGCAGCTCGAGCGATAGAATAACTCAATGCTGTCTAAACAAGCTCACAGGAAGAAGTTAAAACTCAATTACATTCAACAGTTGGATGCATTCCTATATGTGCCCATTGCTACGAGATTTTATCTTCAAGTACTTACTCGATTTGCTGCTGTCCTTCTAACTTGTAGCACAAAAACATGAAGCTCGTAATATACAAAATAGTTTGCATCAACATGGTTTATGTGCATTTAAGTACTTTAGATACATTTCATAAAGTACTTGTTCATCGTGCATATTGCTTATTTCATACAAAATTCATTTGGAAAGGTGTTAGACAATGTATGCCAGCCATTCAATGCATGCTGATAGTATTGTAGAAATCAACGCTCTGTATACCTTTTACGCTGCAAAAGTAGCAGACCATTCATACTTAGTTTATCTTTGGGGAGTTATGTGAAGCTACCCCTGACCTGAAACCCTCGTTGTTGCATTCCAGATCCAACCTACGTGCATATACAAAGCTGTTGTTGAATTTAAGCTGTCTGAAAATAGACAAACGGGGTACGCGCTTACACGAAAACTTTACACTTTTACAAAGTAAGGAAATATTTTCTTTTCATTTGTGGTCGGCTCAACTGCATGAAAGAAGTGAAAATTTAATTCGTTAGTTCCACTGAGCAAATAGTCCGATTCAAGGCACTACACATCCAACCATAACGAGGGACGTGTTATAACAAAAAACTTTAGGTTGGTATTTATTTTGAAGAATGCAGTAAAGTTTTAAATGTTAATAAGGAAGTGCCCAGGAAGAACCGGACTGTGTTTGCTTCGCTGTAACTTTCGAATGAGTTATTCTTTGGGGGCATTAGTGGGATCACTTAAATGTCCATTCAATTTAGATTTAATTTCCATGAATCGGTAACTCCTGTGGCAAGTTGTCTACCGACAGCAAGGGAATTTCAAATTATTGTCTAAATTTGAGTTTTCACGGCATTTTTGACCATATTTGAAGTCTGATTATTAAGAAATTACCAATGATTTTGTGAAAGTTTTATGTTTCCTAAATAGCAGGCCTAAATAAGTCTAAGAATCTCTTTGGTTCGTGTATCCCAAAGTTTTACGATGTCATATAATTACTGGTCAAGTAAGCCAATTTTTCGAAATATTGCAAAATTTCTTGTAACGAATTTGCCCAAATTTCGATTTCCTCTTATTCATTTCAATACGCATGAATTTTTAAAAGTAACTCCCATGATGAAACATGGGTGAAAGGTGATAGAAAAATAACAAAATCATATAATGTAAGTACGTCCTTCGGAAGATATTAACTGCAAACTGAAAAATCTGCATGAAATCGTGTTTTTTAGATTGATTTTATTATTACTCTTTTACCCTACAACAACTAGCCTGAAACACATTTGCTTCTTAAAAACAGTATTTAAATTTAACGTACATTTTAATGATCTCTTCAGGTTCTCCAAGTGTTGACTCGTTTCAAAATTAGAGCCAATCAAACAGTCTGGTTCTTCCTGGGCACTTCCTTATAGAACTCGACCTAATTACTTATTGCCTTAACTTTACTTTTTTACAGCGTAATGATTTGTTGAAGTGTTTCTATCTACATCTCCTGACGTTCAAAGCAACCGAGCGACAAAATGACTCGGAAACCAGGAGCGTGTACAATTTGTGGGAAAGTAATTCGCAATGTGAAAGCCCACATGATGACCCACACGAACGAAAAACCCTTCAAGTGCTCCGTTTGTGGATCAACTTATCGCCAGAAAGCCCACCTTAAATGGCATATCCGCTGTGCTCATGGTTCTAAAAGTCTACGCTCGAGAAACAAGAGCAGTGTATAATGTGCAAAAAAACGATGAGTAACAGTAGATTGAATGAACACTTGCGGCAGCATATTCAAGAGAAGCCATACTCGTGTTCGATTTGCGACAAGGATTTTGTTAAAAGCAGTGGACAAATTTCTCACATGAAATCCCATGAGAAAGTTGAAGCTTCTCCGTGTGTATTTTGTGGAAAAACATGTTCAAACCCCGAGAATCATATTAGATCCCACATTAAAGAGAAGCCTTACTTTTGCAAAAGATGTCCCGCTTCCCTTTCTCGAAAAGAGCATTTAAGATCTCATTTCCGAGCGGTACCTTAAAGAACGTCACTTTTCTTGTGAACTATGCAAAAAAACGTTTTACAGCAGCAGTGAACGAGATAAACACATGGCAGTGCACTTAAACGAGAAACCATTTCAGTGCAAAATTTGTTTTAAAAGATTTAAGAGCTCTTCGGGGTTCAAATGTCACCTGGACAGCCACAACAATGTGCAAACACTAACATTTCCATGCAAAAACTGCGGCAAGACCTACACCAGTAAAAAAATCCTCGCGAAGCATGATAAACAAAGCACCAACTCACTCAATGCGTTTTTTGCAATATGACCATCAACACAGACTTCATGACTCATTTGTTGAGGCATACAAATGAGAGACCTTTCCATGCAATAGTAGTGAAAAGGATTTCCAAACTCAGGCCATGCTGAAGAAGCATGTTCGCTTCATTCACAACAAGGTGCCAAAACTTACTTTCCCATGCAGAAAATGCTTTAGTACATACACTAGCAAACACAATCTTTTTCAACATGAAAAAGCAAAGCACCAAACCCACTGCATTATTTGCGAGAAGATCATCACCTCTAACTACAGGTCTCATTTGTTGAGGCACCCAAATGAGTTGTCCTTTCCATGCAGTAGTTGCGAAAATGGTTTCCGAAGTCTGAACATTCTCAAGAGCCATGTTCGCTTCATTCACAGCACAGAGAGACCATACTCAGGTCAAATATGTGGGAAATCATTTAGCGACAACGTCACATTAACTCTCATTTAAATGAGAAACCATTCAGATGCACTTTGTGCCCAAAAAGACTCGTAACATCGCATGGGTTTAAAATACATTTGGAAATACATTCTCGAGCGATGTCGAAGAAGTAGTTGGAGTGGAGGGAGGGTAGAATATTCAGTAGAATAACTACGTATGCTACGCTCACGTTGGAGTCAGTTTGGGAAAAAGGGAGAAAGTTTGGAACGGAAAATAAAGTGTTCACAAATATAATCACGTTGATGATTACCGTTGCATTTAGAGCTCGGTTCAATTCAATTCAATACAGGAATTTTCAATTCAGAGCTTGAAAGGAACGAATTCCTTTCAATTCAATTCAATTCCTTTCATTTTTAGTTCCTTTCAATTCAATTCACAGGTATGAATTGAATTGAAATTTTCAATTCAATCATATAATAAATACATATGTAGGCTAAGCGTTAGCATGTAGTATGCTAGTAAGTGTTTTCAATTGTAAAATTATTAAGTTAACTAACAAAGAACGTACGTTTCTTGTACGTTTGGGTACAAATTTTATTTACTAACGAAATTAAATGTTTAAAAAATGGTAGCCCTTGCATAGCCAATAGGCGGATATTACTAATTAGCGGTTACATTGATTAATTCACCCCTCCAAATTAGATAGTATTCTCAGCCACCCCAGTAACCAATTATCCAGTTATCAACTCCTTAACAATGGCATGGAATTTGAAGCGAAACTCACCTACTGATGTTGGCCTAAAACAGCTTTTCTCATCGCAAATCTCCAATAATAACAAACATGCAACGATCTAGTTTTTAACACATAATATGCTCGCGCCTGCCGATGATTGAAAGTCGAGGAGGCTCGCCGTGCAAAGTGGGTTCGAGAGAGTAACACCACTGCAACCGCCCCGTTGCATGTGGCTCATGGAAATTTTGCTTTCATTTTCACACTTTTCATCGGCGCAGTCTAAAAATGAAATCTATTTCGGCCAAATTTTTTACATATAACTTTTGAATTGTTTGAACTTGGCAATTCAACACCTTTCAATCTCAATTCCTTTCAAAGCCTTTTCAATTGCAATTCGCGCACGTCTTTTCAATTCAGACTTCAATTTCAATTCAACGTTTTCCATTCAATTCAACTTCAATTCAGGTCTACACGTTTTCAATTCAATTCAATTCACGAGTGTAATTGAATTGAATTCAATTGAAAGGAATTGAAAATTTTTCAAGTTCAGATTGAATTGAACCGAGCCCTAGTTGCATTGGAACATACTCATCCACATTAGTTAGTCGGTTTAAACACAAAATTTGTGTTAACTTGTTTAAAAATATACAGCTATGAGGTTATTTGTTTAAATAGAGTTTTATGAGTTTGAAATGTTTTAAATTTTATTTTGTTTATTAAATTCAATATGGGTGTATATTTTACTAATTACTCATTTATACTATGTCAGACTTGATTAAACACGATTTGTGAAAGATTTTGTAGATGTTGAGTATCTGATATTTTCAATAAATACAAAGTTTTAAACAGTTTATTTGTAAGCTTCCAGATTACATTTACACACAGTGAAAATGCAATGACGGCACAGAGTAAGTTATTTGCTGCTGGTTTACTTGCGACATTTTCTTCAACATTAGCGTCTTGTTTTTTTGCATCTGTCACAAACTGACAGCAGTTTATATCTTAAAATCAGTCGTACTTGATCCCCGTCCTTTGGATCCACCTAAATGTTTTTTTATCCCAAAACTTGTCTTCAAGTTTATACATCATGTTGGGAAAATGTAAAAGTTTCCAATAATGTGACAATTTTTGTGAAATTTTCAGATTTATTAATGATCAGTTCAACTTCTGCATCTTTCTAATTCCCAAGAACTACAGTAGCAAAAGACTGGCTGGATGAGAAAAGCCGCACTGGACGGCGAACTCAAAAAGGGATTTCTGGAAGACGTAGTTTGGATTGAGTTACTTCTTCTACTTATTTGAGGTTTATTTGGGTTGCTTTGAAACATCACGCACAAAAGGCAAAATTTGTTATCATCAACACAGACCGAAAGAATACGGAAATTATATTTTGTTCGGCTGAATGAATACTGCACAAACAATGCATTCGATTCCCGATAAATGCATGCACTATTTGCAAAAACGCGCTAACATGAGTGGACTGCGATAGCTAGCAACAGGAGCATCATAAATAAATATAAATAATGAATTGATTGTCAGCCCAGCACTACTGTTTTGAGTTATTCCTAGATATTTTCATATCCATCAACTATATCATTTTGGCTAATTGCAACAACCTCCGCATCTAATCATTCGATGCATTGTTTACTATTGTTTCCATAAAACCTTAGAATCAATGCTAATCTTACATGAACCTTGTTTGTGAAAATATTATACTTATACAATGGATTCGCACATTCAAAAGTTTGGGAAGTACACACGTTTTAAAGTTCAGTCAGTCACCATCAACATTATGATCTGCATACCCGCTTCGGTGTTTTACCGGGTCTAGGCGATTTGCACTTGGGGAAACTTGCCGTTTTGGGTCATTTTGCCCTTTTACCCCTTTGCCCTTGCGGGATTTTGCCCTTTGAGAACTCTGCCCATGCAGAATTTAGTAAATGAGTTTTTCCATAATTCCCGAAATGTCCATGTATTTAATAATTTTTAAATGTAAAAGAGGGGCAAATATCTGTTTGATTACCCTACCAAGTTCCATACACATTCTTGCTTATAAGGAGTATCATTTTATGGTGAAAATTATAACGGTACGAGTGTGATATATTTGAAAAGGGCAGTGTTCTCAAAGGGCAAAATTACTCAAGGGCAAAATGTTAAAGGGCGAGATTCCATAAAGGCAAACTTTCAAAAGGGCTAAATTCTGCATGGGCAGAGTTCTCAAAGGGCAAAATTCCACAAGGGCAAAGGGGTAAAAGGGCAAAATGAGCCAAAAGGGCAAGTTTCCCCAAGGGAAAATCGCCGGTTACCGTTTTACCAGCATGGAGATGACGATTCAATTGGTGCAATGCATGCATAAATAACTCTTCAATAATAAAAAACACATCAAGAGATTTTGAAAACATTTTTTATTCAATCATTTTAGGGTTTCTTTCAGATGAAATCGTTTCAGCTCATTTTAGCCAATGGCATCTAATAAGCCAATCTTTGATGTAGTGAAATGACGTGAAACTAACATTCTGCGCTTGCCACACTTGTTTGAATTTACTTATTGCAGCTGCAACGTTGTTAGTATTTTGGGATTTTATCATCGTCCTGAGCTGATTCGTCTACTTGTACATGGTTTTACCGGAAAGAATTAGTAATTTAAATGGTTTTACAAGAGCTTAGCACCAGTTACATTCTACAGCAGATAAACGTTTTGCTATTTAGATATCCTATCGGGTTATAATACAAAGCAATTATGGTACAACAGGTCCTCTATCATGCCATTGGAAACGACTGTGTATGCTACGGATACAGACCGTAATATTTACGCATGCAGAGGGTACCAAAAAATTTAACGGGGCCGATATATTCATGTATGCTAACATCGTACTGCGTTTTTACTATGCTTTTGTAAATAAGATACGTTCAGATGTCTTTCTTTGAAGTACTGAAATACGTACTTCACTAATTCCAATCGTCTTTAGTCTTTCACTTGGTTTTTAGTGAACAATAAGCCCGATGGAAAGAAGTGGTGCATTCGAGGTTTGGAAAGTATGAGGCTGCACGTAAATGATGAACAAAAGGTTAAAGTAAAGTATTAGCGATGCAAAGCTTAGGATTAATTTGGAACTATTTACGCACTCGGATACCGTATTGGCAAATAAACGTCACAAAGTTTTCAAAAGTCACTGCTGAATTGATGGTAGAAGATTACACAAAAGTTTCATTAAACGAGTAAAGGAATGTATTTTTGAAAACAGCAAAAATGTAAGGAGGGCTATGTATCCACCGTCATGCCCCGATTAATAAAAACCTCAATTGGTGTACTGCAATCTCATAGCCTCCTCAATTACTGATTAGTGACTATCCTCCTCAATTATCTGTTATGCTGCACAATTATCGCTTCTCCTCCCCTATTTCCCATTTAACATTGTGATTTCCCCCCGACGATTATTGCATTTTTAAGTTGCGTGGTTTGTGATGGAGCAACATGAGATTTTGTTACAATGTATTTATGTACTTGAATTCCGTACGTGAAACGTAAAAGTTTACAAACAAAGTGATTGTTATAAAGTTTCCGCACCACTTAATAGATAGCAATGAAAACGCTGTAACATTAGGTTGCATGTGATACTATTCTTAAAATGCAGATAAAACCACATTTCTTATTGAGTACAAAAACCAGAAACGAACCTTTTTGGTGAACTTGTAAGGCTGTGTAGATCATGCGTCATGTGCATGTTAACCCGGAAGTAAAAAGCAAGCATTTTCTATTATTTTATCGCAAACTAAAAGCCATGTCACACAAATTTAGGTTTTTTGTGTGCTTTGAGTTAATCCTTACCAAAAAACTCTCTTGCTGAATTCAACCTAGCTGAACACAACGTTTTAAATAGTACAAGACATGTGTACGTGGCCAGATACATTCTCACAATTTCAGAACAGAATGGAACAGAAACATTTTCCTTTCATTCTTCAGCCGGCCCTGCTACTTGATAGAATATTAATTTCACCCCGTTGCTCAACCTGACAAGAGAGAAATATTTATTAAAGTTAAGGCTTTACATATTCGTGTGATTAAAACTAAACACTTTAAAGTAATTTGTCATCCTAGACTTCTTTTACATTCTTCTGCAGGTGCAGTTCTGGGATTAACATTTGATACCCGAATTATAATAAAGGTATAGAGATATTATACTGAACCTAATATGCGAAGATAAACCATATATATATGGTTCAATTGTAAATGGAGAATTCGTTCTATTTATTTGGTTGGAAATCGAATAAAATCTTTTTTTGTTCTGATAGGTTGTCTCGAATTCAACCTGTGCACTAAGATGCCTCCAAAATCTGGAACATGTACAATTTGTAGAAAGGTTTTTAGCCGACGTAAAGGCCCAAATGCTGACACACACTTATGAAAGACCCTTCAAGTACTCAATTTTTGGATCATTTCATCGAACAAAATGGCATCTGGACGACCATATTCGCTACGTCCACGGTTCTGAAGAGCGACCCAAAAGAGACAAGCAACTATGCATATTTTGCGGAAAAATGAACAGTGCAATTTTTACTCATTTGCGAAGTCACATTAGGGAGAAACCACACTGTTGTCCATTTGCGGCAAGGAAACATTTGCGATCAGAGCCAGTTCAGAGGACCACGTAAGATCTCACATAAAAAGCCTTACTTCTGCCGAAAAGGGTCCATGAATTTGTGTATAATCGTAGTTAGTGCTTGCAGTAAATAGTCTAAACACGTTAGTATAATGGAGATTTAGTATAAGCGGAATTTTTGTATAAGGCATATGTGTATAAATCCCATCTTGTCGAAACCATATATTGTATAAAACCCTCAAACTGCATTTACCGAAGACCTGCATATCTTAAACATAAATTATGCAAAAAAAAATTGGTTTAAATATGCATAAAGTATCAGGACTGTATCAGATCAGACTTGTATGTCATCATTGTAGTCCAGTCACCATCTTAAACTTACCTACACTGAAGCTAAATATTTTTTTTCCAAAATGTCTGTCTCGCCATAATACAAGGTTCCCGAAAACGAAATCCAAGTGAAAAATTAATTTACGAACATAAAATTTACAATTTAAGTAGAGACACAGGTTCTGCAAAATGTTATCGTTGTGCAAAGCGGTTTTGTTATGGCAGTTGAAGGAAACATCACCAAATTGGTTACGTATCCACTATGGCTACTTTATCACCAATTTGGCGACCTCATCACCAAATTGGATACTTTATAGATAAAGTATTAAGTAGATGGACTGCGCGCAAAAAATGCAATAGCAAAAAAACTACTCAACGTATAAGAGCAAGTGTGGCATGGGCTGAAAGCCTGTACGATGTAGTTTAATGGACAATTATTTTTATTTGTCAGTATGGATTTATATTGAAGAACGAAACGAATTTCCAAAGGTAAGTCAAAATCCATTTTTCCGAGTGTTTTACTAATTGATCGTGGATATTTTAGAAATGACTATCAAATTAGAAATAAATTTAAGTGCTATTTGTTTAACTAAGTGAAATAAATCGTGCCATGGTAGCAGTTTTAATATTTATGTATAATGATTAAAGCTAGGGAAAGTTGAATTTTTGGATTTTTCGTTACAAGCATTTTTCCGATTTTGACCAAATTTGCACTTTTTAAACTGCTCAGTACGTGAAGCAAAACAAAATCTTAAGACCAAACGGGAACTTTTTATAAAGAACTTGAGACGGTCTGTTTGATGGACATGCAGTGTTACCAAAATTGCAAGTTAAACTACGGCAATAGTATAGTGAAAATCGTAAAAATCGCAAGGAAAAACAGTTTTTGAACTTCCCTTGGATATTTATATTAATTTTCAAGATAAGTACTTGCTGACAATTAAATATATATGTCCATTATACTACATCGAACAGGCTTTCAGCCTATGCCACTCTTGCTCGTATACGTTGAGTAGTTTTTGAAATATTTAATTTTTGCGCCAGTCCATCTACTTAATACTTGTTCCTTATAATATTTTAAATTACGTTGCAATATACGTATAGCGTTGCTATTGTAGATACAAAGAGCAAAATTGTGCCCATATCCCTCATGTTTCAGGCTACCTTTCCGGGTTTTGCTGCCATATGCTCGGGCGTTGATAATCTTCTCTTATCGAAGCGTTTACTTCTTCCATCGTGGGTTTCTTGTTGTCATCCACATATATTCCTTCAATGTTGCCCACAAGGGTGGTAGCAAGGAGGTTCAAAGTGTTGCAGTGCTTCAGCGCACTCGAGTCGACCGTGAGTCTATCCCCGAACAGCGTTTGAAGCGCGTTCTTGATTTCAACAAACATGAAAGAATCCACGTCATCCCCAATCCCATCATTTTCATCCAGTTTGAGTGTCATTTTAAGAATATTTTGAGCTGATTTTTTGAGCACTTTACTTTCTCCTCAGTTTCCAAAGCGATTCATGTTGCTGCCAAAATTCATGAGATTTTATGTTAAATGAACCCTTGACTGAGGAGACAGACTTCTAAATTCGGTCATCCAAATAGGCGCTCAATTAGGGAGTATTTTGCTAAGCATTACGAACGAGTTGACAGACATAATTGAGGTTTGTGTATGATGCGTTTTCATGATATACATATTCAATGGTTAGAAAGGGGTCGGGCAAAAGATAAATTCACTTCTGTTGCGATTTCCTCATGCTTATGATTTTGGGCTTATCAGTTCCGAAAATGAGAAATATAGTGTAAGCTGAAACAAAGAATATTGGAAGCGTGGACATAACACTTGCTGGCATCTTGAAACAAAATAGAATTTACATAAGCCAAAACGTCTGAATTATGAGAATGAACCAACATTGAAAATACATATCACTACGGCTTGGGTTGACATATTTTGGTTTATAATTATTGATAAAGGTGTTGTTGCAAGTTGAAAATGTATCAGTGCAGATAAGCGTGTTTTCATAATCTGCGGATTCTTCAGTAATCAAGCTTTGATAGCAGGTCGGAGTAAGATATTATGACATTGAAAATGAAGATGCAACAAAAGGTTATCTTTCTTTTGCAACGTATATTAGTATTTGCATGTTTTTCACGTGGCAAAGTACCCTCCATGTTATTTCTTGCAAATGAGAAATCGTCTCAACTTATCTTCTACTGTCAAAACCGCTCCTTTCCCCTGAATACCACTTAATTGATTCAGCCATCGGTTATCTAAGTCTACTGTGACTGAAAAGGTACATGTGAATGATGGGCAATGCAGATTTGCTGATTTCGCAAACAATGTGTGATCTGTTAGCTTTACAACAAATGGTAGCAATGAACCCCCTAACATCTTCTGACATTTTCAATGCACTTTCAATTCAACTCCACCCTCCATGGAGGATCAACCTCCAAAGAGCAAACAAAATGCAATCGTTGACATTGCGTGCAATGAGTAATACTGATTTACACTAAGAATATCAATAACGGGATCTTTTTCGCAGTAGCTTTTTGAACTTTCAGAACGTGCTTTTATGCTATTTCAAATTTCTTATTGAGTTCTTCCTCAACTCAAGCTCCTCAAGTGCTAGGAAACCTTCTGACTTCCTCATTCAACACTTAGAATGCACTCTTGGTGCATCAAAAATGAAGCATTTTTTGTCCAAAATGCATATCTTCAGCCAAATCGGAAGAAAGAAGGGGCTAAACGAGATAGGGATGGGGAATGAAGCATTTAGCCTTCGTCCTTTGGTAACTTGTTGGTAGATTGTGGCCCTAACCCAGAGAAGTCGTAGTGGGAAACGCATACACATTTGTACAGAGCACATACCCCAAAATCCATTCGCGGTATAACAAAGCATTGTCCCATAGAAAATGTGGCTATCTGCTCTACCAAAATGCGTTAGTTGATGTTGTTGAGTGAGATCGATCACGTTTTTTCAAAAACACAAACGCAACAGGAAAGGACTCGTCCAAATATTCCTTCTCTTGTATTTGAGTTCGGTGGTTGATAGCATCGAAGAAAGCTTGAGTAAATTAATTAATTGTCGGTTCAATTTGGATCTGTGCTGAGTCAAAATCGTTTGTCTGTTATTGAATTGATAGTAGTAAGTCGTTGTCGATTGTGATTTCAGTTAGATCAACTCGATTAAAGTTTATTTTGGCCATTGGTCAAATTGCTGATAAAAATGGACGGTCAACCAACCCGAAAGAAGTCAAAAGGGGATGGAGTCAAGGACATTGCTTCTTCTTCCGTTGAACCAGATGGAGTTTCCGGGGATAAAGGAAGAATGGAGGATTCAGACTTCCGTAACAAGGATTACTTCACTCCAGCGGTTATGGTAAATGTCTACTACTTTTATAGCTTGCTTAAGTTTATAGTCAATTTTAATGAAGTTAAAACGCCAGTTTTTGATTAAGTAAGATTCGATTATTCATTTTTGGGTTTATTTATATTATTCAGGACGTTTGGCCCAAAATCTTGGACTATGTGACAGATCCCAAAGATGTTGTTTCCGTTATGAATGCATCGCCGTTGTTTCGCGATTTGCTGAAGAAACGGAAGGCGCCAGCTCTGCTTCCTCTTGTAAATGCAAGTAAAGGAAAATTATTAATTAGGATACTACAGAACGCACTTTATACTACTCTTTTTCTTCGTTGTAGGTGCTTCCGATCCTGTTCAAACAAAACCGTACAGCTTTGGCTCCCCACGATGTCTTCAACTGTCGTCTTCTGAGCAAGCAGGTGAAAGCAAGTGTTGATGACCTTCTCGCCAATGAACCACAGCTCAAAGGGTACATCTGTCAAGATTCCTGGATGCTGATTGACGCTGAAACTATCCAAGCATTCATGGATGGCACTCAAGACTTCACGGGAAATCCATTTTTGGCAAGACGATGCGAAGTTAGCT
>LJIJ01004285.1:0-7500 GCA_001718145.1 Orchesella cincta
AGAGAGAGGCAAATTCCTTTAAGTTTCCACTTTCCCACTATACTTCCCCCAGAATACAAAAAATTGAAGTAAGCCCCACTACGTCGGTGAGGAATTTATACATGCTGGTAAATGCAACAAGACTTGACATTGGATCCAATGTATAAATCCAAGCGACTGCATAGCCGTCTGGGTACACCAAATTTATACACACATGCATCAATGCAATAAAGAATGTAATGTTATTTATTACCTTTTATTTTATCTTGTCATGCGCTCGTAGTCCTCAACGAAAGTAAATCAACTATTATTACTATAATAATGCTTATCATATTTAATATTTAGTTATCCAATACATAATAATCATATCATTCCCTTTCAGTCAAGCTTTTCTATTTTATGTGTAATTTAAGAAGAGCTTAAATAACTGCAGTATGGTTACTCGTTTCCTCATAAGTATACATTCATGCAACACAGTTTTAAAAACTACAAAGTAAATTGAGTTATAATTAACAGTATTTCAAATACTCAAGTTCTTTTCTTTGCTGATTATGATGTTTCATGTATATTCTTGCAAGGACTCACAGAAATAGTCATTTAAAAAATCAGAAACACCATTAAATGCGCTGAACATGCAGAAATACATACCAAACGTTGCGAAACACAGTTATCATTACAAAGTCGTTATCTTACATTTATGCCAGTTTTGACTTTGTGATATATATGTGCAAATATATCCAACGCAATAACTGTTTTGAAAGCATTCAAATAGTTGGGTGCTTTTGAAACCTGCCACGTGACCTCTGTGAAACCTACCACGTGACCTCTGTGAAACCTACCACGTGACTCGAAACCTCCAGTGACCTCTGTGAAACCTACCACGTGACCTCTGGGAAACCTACCACGTGACCTCTGGGAAACCTACCACGTGACCTCTGGGAAACCTACCACGTGGCCTCTGAAAAAACATCCGTGTGACCTCTGAGAAACTAGACGTGACCTCTGGGAAACCTACCACGTGGCCTCTGAAAAAACATCCGTGTGACCTCTGAGAAACTAGACGTGACCTCTGTGAAACTAGTGAAGTGAAGGTTTGGAAACTTTTTGAGCGAATAAAAATTAGTTGACTGGAAAGTTCACAATGAGATATGGATAACCAGTTGGGTTAGCTTATATGACTTGTATATTTTGTATTGACGTGCTATTAAAATGAATGTTCATGTAGGAAATGTGTTTGTTGAAAAATGAGTGTAGGAATTGGAGATGAAGGTTATATTTGACTTTTGAATATGAAAGTTTTGTGGCTTAATCAATTAGTTTGCGTGAAATTAATAAAATAGTTTCATTTGGAGTTTTGACGACATGTAGTATTGGTATAACTGTTTTTCGAATTTCGATAAGTGAAAACGAGTTTCTTAATAACTGGGAAAATTAGAAATGTGAAAATGACTAAGCAACGTATGTATGTTTGTGTATGCTTAATGTTTGAAAAGGATCATTTTCGAGAAATAATGTGTGTGATAATTATTATAAAATGACATGAGTATATGATAATTATTTGAATGTGGATGGCAAAATGTGTTTATTATAAGTGTAAATGCTGAGAGGTGTTAATGAATTATGTAAAAGAAATGTGGGAGTTTGTAATTGGAACACGGTGTAAATGAAATGAATTTGATAGAATGGGGTAATAAAAGAATGGCTGGTGCAAGCACTTTGGTAAGCGTAGATATAATAGCAATAATATGCATGAATGTGGTGTTGGAAGTTTGAACTTTGAAGTTTGAGTGTTGTTGTTGTTGTTGGTGGTAATGGAACAGAGTGGAAGGTGAAATAAATAGTAAGGTAATGGGCTAAATAGTAGTAGTGATCATAATAATACTCCAACAACAAATATCCCCAAATTACACCTTTACTCCATTTTTTTACAACATGCTAATTATCCGGCGATCCCCAAACCCCTGTAGAAGTCATCGGCCAAGGCCTGCTGCTGGCTTTTCAAGTCTTATGGACATGCCGGCGAGTCGTTCCGTGTTTTATTTTTTTATTTTAATTTGAACTTATTTTTTACAACCCATTCATTGTTGTTCATGTGCTTTGTTTTGAACTTGTCTGATGTCATACATGCATTTTTAATGGAGCTGTGGAAAGTGGAGAACTGCATAGAACATCTCTTTGTTCAATATTTCTCATGTTTAAATATCGCCACTGTGTCGGCTAAGGTATTTCGTTTTTGCTACTATTTTGCTACTTTTGCTACTTGAGCAGGAGCGGACTTGGTATTTTATTCATTCTTGTTTGCAACTGGAGTGGTTGGATTTTAGGCAGTGTGTCAGAATCAATTTGCACATTGAGGAGATTATGTTTCTTATTAATGATTATTTCAGGATAATTAGTCAACTTAATTGGATAATTGTAAAGATTTAGTCAGCAATAAAATATGGAAAGTGAAAACTAGATCGATATCGAAAGTGTCCTTATTTTTAGACTAGATAACAGTTAGCATTTCTTTCAAGCATCCGTAATGTATAATATTGTTTTATTATGGTTATTGCGTAATATCTCAGATATTTTTGCTTCTACGGCTCTCACATTATCTCTTTTCCGGCCCCCTTTTCCTCGTTTACGGCACCCTTAATTTTTTCATTCCTTCAATTACATTCTATTTACATTTACTTTCCATTTTATTCATTACAATTCATAGTACACTTTCATTTTCCTTCTCCCATCATCATCATCATCATCATCATCATCATCATCAACAACAACATTCATATCTTACACCCATCGTCATCATATTCAACTAAATACATACATTACAAACTATTTCAAAACTAATAAACTACAAACTAATTAACTAATTCTTGTACACTTTTAATCAAAACTACCAATTATTAATTAAATACCACCATTCAATCCACTTTCTTACCATTTCTCTCCTCTTGCATTTAACTCTGTAGTAACTTTCGCCTCACCTCTGCTGCAACCCGACCATCACATCAGAAAAACATGCAGAGCAATGCAGCTAGCCTTTGTGTATATTGCAATAGCTGCGTTGGTAAGTTGGCGAGACGCACCGGACATATCAACGTCAATGCATTGAGCTAAAGCTAGAAAACTAAGCATTTGCCTTTGTTTGTACGTATGCATGTATGTATGTACCTACTTACTCACACAAGTATTTTACTTGTGGTAGATTGAGTTTTCAAAAAAACTGCAATGTTACTATTCTATGACAACTACGTTTCTGTTTTCCGTTTATGGTTGTGTCGAGTACGTAAAGTCAGTTCAGTGACCTTTCATACCCGTAATTTGGGCCAAAACGTGAACGTGCATAATAATCGTGCAGTATGTGGGCATCGCGAGATTTATACGGTTAATTTTGGTATGCTACGTTAGGGCCAAAAGACCGTATATTGGTGGTCCAAGTTTACGTACGCAAGTAAGTTTCTAGTTTTGAGATATGAGTAGTACGGGTGATCCAGATCCCAGAGAACGGTTCAGAGGTGTTTTCCCCTTTTTCAAGAAGGGAAACAAGAGTAGAAAGAAAAAAGAGAGAAATGGAATGGTGTTTGGGTGCTCAGAAAGCCGTTTGAAATTTTGTTATAAAATTGAGGACTTTTGAGTATTTGAGCATCAGGATTCTCTTTTAAGTATGCTCTTCCTTGTAGTCGCGTCCTAGTTATAATATATATGAGGGGATATTTTATCAAAAATTTTCCTCACATATGATGCAAGACTAAGATGTCGACACCCGAATCATTATGAGGATAAAAACGAATAATGATTCATCAAATCTGCCTCGCAGTTGTATTTGGTTTGACTGTTTTTGGTAGTTGTGACTGTGAAACTTGTAGAGGCGAGAATCTTTCTAGCTACTATGAGGATTGCAGTTGCAGCTATTCTATAATACGGTCGCTTGTTGTGCTGTTGAGTGGGCAAACACATAGGGCAACACAGCTACATCTCACTACGCTTCGGTGTAAAGGAGATTCTGAGCTTTGAGTTGTTCCTTTGTAAGTGTCCGAGCTAGTGCCGAGTATTGAAATCTGAAAGATTATATACAAGGCTGAGTTTGGTCGGAAGCAAAAGTTGGAAAAATTTACGCAGAGCTTGCTCTGTAAAATTTTTGAAAGCACATTGCTTGTTATGAGTAATGTGTGTTACACAGAGGGGAGCATTAGTTTTTGTATCGTGGCTCTGAGAAGCTGTGTGGGGCAACCTGATTTTAATCTTGCGTGTGCAGTCTATTTAGTGCATGCATTATTAGGTTACCCTGTTCGAAATGTCTCAGAGTCGTGATGAAATTTTTTGCTGTACCTCAATGGTAACTGAAAGTTGTATTACTTCATTGTAGTATAATTGTTAAGTTATCTGGTTGATCCTGCCAGTAGTCATATGCTTGTCTCAAAGATTAAGCCATGCATGTCTAAGTTCAAGCGAAAATAAAGTGAAACCGCGAATGGCTCATTACATCAGTTATGGTTCCTTAGATCGCACTTACTACTTGGATAACTGTGGTAATTCTAGAGCTAATACATGCGCTGGGCCCCAACCCTCGTGGAAGGGGCGCTTTTATTAGATCAAAGCCAATCGGGTCTTCGGGCTCGTTTTGTTGGTGACTCTGAATAACTTTGCTGATCGCATGGTCTCGTACCGGCGACGTATCTTTCAAGTGTCTGCCTTATCAACTGTCGATGGTAGGTTATGCGCCTACCATGGTTGTAACGGGTAACGGGGAATTAGGGTTCGATTCCGGAGAGGGAGCCTGAGAAACGGCTACCACATCCAAGGAAGGCAGCAGGCGCGCAAATTACCCACTCCCGGCACGGGGAGGTAGTGACGAAAAATAACGATGCTAAACTCATACGAGGCTTAGCAATCGGAATGAGTACACTTTAAATCCTTTAACGAGGATCTATTGGAGGGCAAGTCTGGTGCCAGCAGCCGGTAATTCCAGCTCCAATAGCGTATAATTTGTTGCGGTTAAAAAGCTCGTAGTTGGATCTCGGTTTCGGGCGGGTGGTGCACCTTGCGGTGTTTACTGTCTGCCCGGACGATTTTGCTAGTTCGTTCATGGTGCTCTTAACCGGGTGCCTTGAGTGGCTAGCACGTTTACTTTGAAAAAATTGGAGTGCTCAAAGCAGGCGCTACAGCCTGAACATTCGTGCATGGAATAATGGAATAGGACCTCGGTTCTATTTCGTTGGCTTTCGGAGTCGAGGTAATGATTAATAGGGACAGACGGGGGCATTCGTACTGCGACGTTAGAGGTGAAATTCTTGGATCGTCGCAAGACGAACTACTGCGAAAGCATTTGCCAAGAATGTTTTCATTAATCAAGAACGAAAGTTAGAGGTTCGAAGGCGATCAGATACCGCCCTAGTTCTAACCATAAACGATGTCGACTGGCGATCCGTCTCCGTTAACTGAATGACTAGACGGGCAGCCTCCGGGAAACCAAAGTGTTTGGATTCTGGGGGAAGTATGGTTGCAAAGCTGAAACTTAAAGGAATTGACGGAAGGGCACCACCAGGAGTGGAGCCTGCGGCTTAATTTGACTCAACACGGGAAAACTCACCAGGCCCGGACACCGGAAGGATTGACAGATTGAGAGCTCTTTCTTGATTCGGTGGGTGGTGGTGCATGGCCGTTCTTAGTTGGTGGAGCGATTTGTCTGGTTAATTCCGATAACGAACGAGACTCTGGCCTACTAACTAGACGTTGGATCCCTTGTGGGTCCTTCGCAGCTTCTTAGAGGGACGGGCGGCGTTTAGCCGCACGAGATAGAGCAATAACAGGTCTGTGATGCCTTAGATGTTCTGGGCTGCACGCGCGCTACACTGAAGGACTCAGCATGTGTTCCCTGTCCGAAAGGATCGGGAAACCCTCTGAACCTCCTTCGTGATGGGGATTGGGGATTGCAATTATTCCCCATGAACGAGGAATTCCTAGTAGGCGTGAGTCATCAGCTTGCGTCGATTACGTCCCTGCCCTTTGTACACACCGCCCGTCGCTACTACCGATCGAGTGATTTAGTGAGGCCTTTGGACTGGTCTTCGTTATGGCTTTCGGGTCGTGCCGGAGTACCGGGAAGATGACCAAACTTGATTACTTAGAGGAAGTAAAAGTCGTAACAAGGTTTCCGTAGGTGAACCTGCGGAAGGATCATTACCGAACTTTAACAAAATAGTGTATTACACATTATGTGTGTAATATACAAAGGCACGCAATCTGTGGCTTTGTAACATATGCTGCAGTTTGTGTTCCTAGCTGTACTGGACTTCTCTGAGCTGAAGGGCAAAAGTTAGCATGTGTTCTTATGGATGCGCGCTTTCTATGCTCGTACATGAGAGAAGTTTATACAGCTCAAGTCCTGCCGTATTGCCATTGTTGCTGCGGTGGGCAGCCTTGCATCTTGGGATGTAGCTGTGTGAGGAAAACCGCTATAAAACTGTGAGGTAGGCATTCATACCTTTGAAGATTTGATTCGCCTTGCAGTTTTGGTTTACACTCATTGATTTTGTACATCCATACAAGTGCTTGGTGTTGAAACATGTACCAATATAGAAATATGTTGTTACATAAAGCATTTAACGTGTTTTAACAATCACCTAAATGTAAATCAAAAACAAAAAAAATTAACCTCGAGTGGTGGATCACTCGGCTCGTGGGTCGATGAAGAACGCAGCTAACTGCGCGCAGACGTGTGAACTGCAGGACACATGAACACCGACGTTTCGAACGCAAATGGCGGCCTAAAGTAAATTTTAGGCCACGTCTGGCTGAGGGTCGGATATAAAATAAAAACAAAGGTGCTTAAATGTACCGTCATCGTCAAGTTGTGTAGCTTGATTAGAATTTGAGCATGTTTTCTGTGTAAATGTGCAAGCATTGAATAAATATATATGCATTGCTGTAAATGACAGAATCATGTTTAACTTTATCACATGCTTTTAAATAAGCGTGTTTTATTCTAGCGACCTCAGAGCAGGCGAGATTACCCGCCAAATTTAAGCATATTAATAAGCGGAGGAAAAGAAACTAACAAGGATTCCCTTAGTAACGGCGAGCGAAAAGGGAAAAGCCCAGCGCCGAATCTGGTGTCCCCCGGGCATCAAGACATGTGGCGTTTGGGACGAGATATTGCCTGTGCAGAATGATCATCCAAGTCCCTCTTGAACGGGGCCATAGCCCATGGAGGGTGCTAGGCCCGTATGATGATTTTATTGTGCAGTGCGTCTCGTCCGTAGAGTCGGGTTGCTTGGGAGTGCAGCCCAAATCAGGTGGTAAACTCCATCTAAGGCTAAATATGACCACGAGACCGATAGCGAACAAGTACCGTGAGGGAAAGTTGAAAAGAACTTTGAAGAGAGAGTTAAAAAGTACGTGAAACCTCTCGGGGGTAAGCGGGCAGAACTTGCAAGTATTGAGGGGAACATTCAGGCTTGGTGTTGATGGCTGATGATGTGCATTAAGTTGTTGGTTCGCCTTTGGCTGATGCACGTTTTTTGTTCTGTT
>LJIJ01004286.1:0-15352 GCA_001718145.1 Orchesella cincta
TGATGGGGGAGGTTTTAACGGTTATAGTTTTTGAGCGGACTGGGGCATGTCGATTGAAGAGATCCAGGATAAATTTAATGAGCAGATTGTAGTTGTGTTCAACAGAGTTGCTCATATTGATGTCAATTTCTGAAGAATTGATGTCATCGTGTAACATTTGTAGGTTGATTCTGTCATAGTTACGGAATTGGAATGACTTTTTAGTTCTGGTGGTCTTGTAAAGTTGACTGTTGTTGAGGTGAGTAGATGGTCAGAGATGTGAGCATCAGTTACCACAGTTTCGTTGCAAAGATTAGTACATTTGTAATAATTAAGTCAAGCACTGAGTTTTTCTTGTGGGTACGTCAATCAATTGGATACGCCATAATTTTTCATGCAGTCCTTGAGCAATTTGTAGCTCCATTTGAATCTAAGGTTGAAATCACCACACATTACAAACGGGCGTTTAGTATGTACTAGTTCAGAGATTATAAGATCGATTCCAAGTATGTCATTTTTCACAGTTTCTAAGTTGTAATTTGGTGGTCGGTAAACGCAGCATATTGTTGTTGCTTTTTTGTGTTTATCACTCACTTTCGCGGCAATAAATTCAAGGTTGCAAATAGAGCTCACAGATTCTGACAATTTAGATAGAAATATGAACTTGATAACAAAGAATTGACTAAAATCAGTACTCCTCCTCCCCTTTGTTTTTGTTGCACTCAGGTCACGATCACGTCTGAATTGTGAAATTATTAAGTCCAATGAGCGGTTTGTTAGAGGTTAAAAACGTTTCACTTATACAAAGTACATCAATTTTATTAGACTGGCACAAATTATTAACAAGCAGATACTTTTTGTTGATCGATTGGATATTAAGGTGGCTTATCTTAATTTTGTTGTTGGCTTTGCTTTGGTTTTGTAGATTTACTTGCGTCTGGCTAAAAAAACTGGTGTAGGAATCACATTGTTTGCTTCGATTTCATCAAATTGAGGTTAGGTAAAAGTTTGAAGGTTTTGTGTGTGAGCACACTTAATTTGTTGTAGTCAATCTTGGCATTAATTTTCATTTTCATCAAGTCACGTTTCTTCTTGCGGAGTTCTGCATGAAAACGGAGGGTATTTTGGGTAGATCTTCATTAAGGTAAACAGGTGGTTTAGTTTTCAGCGGTTCTCCCAGACCAAATTTCTACCACGCATTGTGGCAAACCGGATTTTTATCAGTCTATTTTTGTCTTTTTGGAACTTCCCTAATCTTGTTACCGTGTCAATTTGGACATTTTCAGTTGTGACAATGGTGTTAAGAACATTCTCCACTTTTGAACGAAGTAGGAGGTCCGTTTCTTTTTCGTCATCACCAATTCCGGAGAGGGTTAGATTAATTTTCTTCATTTCAGTTTCTAAGACATCACGGTCAGTCCGGATCTCTTCAATTCGGTCCGCCATATTATCTAGTCCAGCGTAGATATTATCAACGTTTTCTTGTAGTGAGGTAACGGTGGTGTTGGTTTTTGATAGCTCATTTTTAATTTCTTTAATTGACTTGTCAATGTCATCAATCTTGTCGAGTTTACCAAGTTTAGCATTAATTTCAGCAAGGGTAGTAACCAGTTTGTCACATTTTTCACAGTCACAGTCATCAGTATTTTTTGGTTTCTTGGAAGGATTTGTGTTCTCAGCATCTTCAGTTGTAGAGATATCCATTTCTTTTTCCATGCCTCGCTTCCGGGGTTTTGGTGTTTTGAGGGTTGGGGGTTTTTGAAACCGTTCCTGGTTTTTGTTGTTCATAGTTTTCTTTGTTTGTGTTGGCATCAGATCCAGAGATTTAAAAGAAAATACAGATTTTATCAGCAGTAATTAGTCCTCCACACGACAATTCAGCCAGTGATGTTTTAATTTGGTGTTTGATTACCTGAGATGCAGACCAGCTGCATACTAGCGCATTATCAGTATGTGCTGGTCAAGGGAATGCAGAACCACTGAACTTTTCGTTCCTAAATTAGTTCAGTGTATACAGGCGTTTTTTGTGTATTGATACTTGTTATGAATAGATACAAAAGGTATACAAGTAAAAAAAAATTGATAAAATTGAGATTTTATTAATCTCAATAGTCAGAATTTAAAATTACGTGAGTTGACTGGACATTAGGCTGTAGTTTGTACTAATTAGTTTTGAAAACAAGTGAAAATTCACTGAGAAATCGTAATTATTCAGTTTTATTCTTTTTGTTTTGTAGCAGCTCAAAAAATGCACATGTTCGCGCGTCCACGTCAATTTCAATGTCGATATAGGAGTCATTATTTCACAAACATGTCATCAATTGCCAAAGAAAAGACCCCGATATAAATACATCAGGTAAGAATACTCAATTTTTCAGATTAGGTGTTTAACCTTGTAATTCTGGCAACAACTATAGGATCACAAAAGTTTAAGTTCTCTTTGAATAAATAGTTGCTTTATTTCAAACCCTCGCACCAGTTTTGATTATTGTGTGTTGAATTCGCAAATGGTTTTTTTCGATATTTAATTCACCTTTATTAAAACATTCAAAATCGGGGGCCAAATTTTCGGTTGCTGTACCCTCCAGTTTTAAAACCCTGGTTGCGGGCCTGACTGGCAAGCGGTACTTTTGAAACATCATACAGAATTGTTTTTATGTTTCATATTCCTTAATTCCCCAATTCTATAAAAGTGTATAGTTTTTATGAGAATCAAGTCTGTGGCAGTTTCAAATCAGTCAGGCTGTAAATTGTTTCAAACTGGTTGATAGTTGTTAGTAGAGATTGTCGGAGTTCGTATATTTCGACCACAACACATCATTTGTGTTTTAGCAGCAAAAATACAACTTGTTTACTGCGGGCTTGCTAGATGTATCAGGTAATCCATTTTTTGTTTTTTAAAGTGCTGTTGCTGAAAGCATGGTTTTTAGAACTTACACGTTAGAATAATTTCATGCCATTTTGAGTGATATTTGTGAAATTTAAGATATTTTGGCTGCACATTTTCAAATTCAATGCTTAATTACAACACATTACAGACGTTGCTGAAACAGTTTGATTTTCAAATCATTAAGATTCGCCTTTTCTGGTCAAGACAGACAGACACTAAGCTTTAGTTCCCCTCCTTTTTCCTACCTTCAATCTCCTTTACTTTCCTTGTCCTACCTTCCCTCTCCTTTTCCCAACCTTCCCCACTTTTCCCGTATTTTCCCCCCGTTTTTCCTCTAGCACCGGACTAAGTGATTATAAGAAGATTCTGCAACATGCATGGGGCTATAGCTAAACCTTTTTTTCGTACTTTAGCAAACAATTTGCTAGCAGAGCAAACACAACCTTTCGGATCTATTAACAACGTAGTAGCAAAACGATCCCACATTGAGCAATGTCGTACGAACGTTTAAAATCTCTGGATGGGATTTTTTAATCCAATTCTAAACACACATTCCTATACTTCCGTTTCTTATAGCATCCTTAATAAATTGCATGAATTAGTTTAAATTCACAGAAAAATATTAACTAGTTTTAACAGCCAGTGTCTTAAAATACAGTTATTTCAACGCAGATTTTAAGCAGAGTTCCTATCATCTCAGATTCTGCAAGTAAAAACACAAATATGACTGCAATCCCTTAAAGAGGGTTATAAAATTTCAAGTTTGCATTCCAGTTTCAAATTCTGTGTTGCGTGTCTGAATTTTCATCAAATGAGTCGATATTCATCGCTATCAAACATTTTTTCATATAATCATAAGCTCGGTTACGTGCTCTTTTTCTTTATAATAAAAGCATGATTTAAAGCTTCTTGATAAACGTGACACGCCACGAGTGATTGATTTTAAGAGCTGCATAAATAACAAGTATTATAACTAGTATGCAGCACAATGTAAAATATATTTCAAAATCGAGGCATGATATAAGCTATTGATTTTCTAAGCCACAGGAGAAATTAATTTTCAAACCCTGAAACTTTGTCTACTTCAGTATCATAACGAATGGAAGACTTCATTGCTATTTGAAAGCACGCTAATAATATTTTCGTCTTTTTTTGAAAACCAGAATCTGAATCTTTCATCATCTAAATCTTTTCATTAAAGACGTTTTTTTGTTGTTGGTATTTTCTGTGGTTTTATAGTTGTACTACAAGAAATTAAGGTGGAAATTGGAGCGGTTTTAGATTCATAATTTCCAAGTGCACGGTTTTGACTTTTTATTTAACTATATCATTTATAGTTTATGGACATGAGAATGGGACTAGAATTTTACTTACTAGTTAGTTTTCATAATTTTGGAAGCTCGTAGGTAAATATTTCTAAACGAAAGAGTTAAAAATCATTTGTTTTTTACGTTGAAAGCTGTTGGAAAGTACGACTTCAAACGATCGATAATGTCTCATGCTTAAAACTTTCTAGAAAAAGTATTTGTGCAAAACCGTTTGACAACTCAATTTTAAGCATTTCAGTTTTGTTCCTGAAATAAATAGACATCACGCTACAAACTCCTTTATTTTGAGGCTGTCACGATAAGACATATAAAACTGTTTATGGAAAACATTTATTTAAATAATAAATTGCATACCGCGGATGAGGCAACCAAATATACCAGAACATTTTACAGAATAATTTTAATAGCGAAACTTTTAAAACGGTGAACTAGAAGGATATATTCAAAGCAACAGTGGCATTTCAAACGGATTGGCATTTTAAATGAAAAAAAGTTAAAACACGACACCTCAAAACCATGGATTATATAGTTGCACTGGTTTAATTTGGTTTTCAGTTAAAATTTTTGCTAATAACGAAATAATTCCACTACATAACTACAATTTCCTGGATATTGGTCAAGAAATGAAGCTTTTCTACCGTTTGCCATGTCCACATAATGGTAGCAAACAAACTTGCTTTCAAGAAGGTAAATCATTGTTGTAAAGAACATTCGTTGGACAGCCTAAGTAATTATATTTAATTAAAATGTTTTTGATATCGTTTTGCAGTCAGTCTCTAATAAAAACCGCGGAACGTATGAAGTGGTTCCACTTGACTTTCCAGTTGTCCACTCTGTCTACAACTACATGGAAACACGTTCTAAAAACAACACTCTACTCTGTGATAACGCTCATTATGAGTTAGTTCCTGGACAACACTTTTTCTCAAAGGCCGCTGTCCACAATCAAAATTGCGAGGTTCAACTCTACATCGCTCCGCTTGGATGTACTCGTTGGCAGTTCAGCTTTGATAATAAGAAGCACACTTTGGAACAATTTTTACCTAAAGATCACAACATTTTTTCCATTGACCTTAACCACATAGAAACATTCAGAAGAGCAGCACGGTTTTTTTTTTTTGCAGGAAAGTGGAACCCCTTGTATTTACTTCAAAGCTTTTATCAAGCCATTGATTACTCAGCCATTGAGAGATATAAAAACTCGTTTCGATTAGGCGTTTTGCCATCAAAATTGTATTTTTGAAATTGGAAGCCCTACATATGGTGCGTCGGCACACATTGTTGATGTATACTTAGTTACATCTAAAAATATTCATTCAGGTAGCTTTTTTGTGGGAATAGAGAAGTTATGTTCCAATTTTTTGCGAGATCAGATGAATCAGATTTATGTGTTAATCAGGTAGCTCGCCTGGCAGACTACGGGGCTATTCTTTTTAAAATGTCTGAATATCAAAGCTACTATCATGTGGAACGCCTTTATTACTCAATTCATGATGTAGCGTGGGCAGTGGGCATGATACAGTTTGCTCACAATAAGGTTCAGAACCAGAAGAAACTTACCCACCACAATTTAGACAAACTCTACCTAACGAATTGGGACCAGCACAATGAGAATACTAGAATTGACACTGTACTTCTGTCCATCGTATCTCCAAATGCTACTATATTAATTATCGAGAGATTTAGATTTAAGCACGCGTATTCTGTCTTTCAGGTGCGAACGCAGGCTGGAAAGTTCTCGGATTTTGCATTTCAGCAAAAAAGGAATATATTTCGTTCATTGCGCGGATATTTTGATGAGGGGAGGGATATCGTTTCGAGGATACATCTCCGCATTTGACAAGTTCACATGGCTCGCTCTGATTTGCACAGCGTTGCTGACTAGCTGCTTTCTGGAATTTTCCAATGATTATCAGAAATTAAAGTCGTTTCGGCTCTACACTCTCCTTATGCTATACTTTTTTCAAACATTTTCCGTCCTGCTGGAACAAGGAATCAATGGGATCTACAAGAACAAGTGGGTGCTTGGATCTTGGATCCTTATTGGAATCGTGTTGTCAAACGCATACAAGGGGAAAACATTAATCAACTTATTGCACCGTTTCCAACCAGAAAGCTCGAGACGTTTGATAAAATTCTTGATAAAAATTTCACCATCTATATGAGAGATAGCTATTCAGGATTATATCTAACTAAGGATGCCTTGATTTGAAGTATTCGACTTTCATTGAGCGAAAATTGAAGCAGAATAAGGGGAAAGATATTATATCAGATACGCTACAGAAGGTTTTGTACATCCGAATGTTTGAATCCTACAAAGCAGCCATTCGAAAAGTTTATTTTACAAACTTTAAACCGTTCATTATTTCAATTTGGGACATCTTAACCATACCAAGAGGGAGTCCCGAATTATAGATTTGGTGAAATATCCCAAGTCAATAGCTGAGTTTGAAAAAATGGACAATTTGGAATATTTTGAAAATGCCATTTCAAAATGTCAAACCGAAGCATTTGTAGACTCCTACGACTCGTGTCTTTAAAGTTTATCGTAAACTAGCCGGAAAATTTTCTTAGAAGCAACGCAAGTTAAGGAGGGAAAATTTAATGCCTTTAAATTTAACCCGGAAAGAATCACGATGAGCAAGGAGAAATTTATGACAGTATTCACGACTTGGAAGCTAGAAAACGTTCCGTGGCCTGCGGATGTATTGACAAGGCGGGTACATGCATTGTCAGAATCTGGAATCGCTCATTTATGGCGAGACTGGATACTTCGTTTTAAAATTTGGAATGACACGGTGGAGCTTGCGAAGAATCAGAAACCCAAGACAGGGTTATCGATGAAGGGTAACGTTCTTGTTATTTTTCTTCTTTACTGCATATTCATTGCATTTTGTTTGGGTGCGTTTTTGTGTGAAACGTACGCCAAAACAAAAGCTTGGATAAACGTGTGCTACTTCATTGTGAAGCATACTATCTCAAGTGGATTTGGCACCGCATTTTAACTCTATGTAGAACCAACTGTACCCGAATTCCTATTTTTTCGGTATCGGGCTCACCGGAGAGTAAATTAGGAAAAGTCACATATGATTAAAGAAAGAAGAAGTTAGGTTAGGAGACGAACTAGTTTGATTTTATTAAACTAACTAACTAACAAAGAGGAAAGGAAAGAAGATGAAAATAGGACTAATTGTAAAAGACAATATTACAAATATCAATTTATATATATTCATTACCAATGCAATAGTATATTTGTTGTCGAAGAATAGCGATTACTTTGTCAGTTTCACTTCAATGTAATTCTTGTTAAAGGAAGAATAACTGCGCCTGATTTTGGCAAAATATTTTCTAACAAAGAAACGAGGTTTTCTCTGTGAGTTTTACTTTTATATAATATACATTCCATTTTACAAAAACCAACATAAACCTTAAAACATCAAATGAAAGAAATTAACGTGTTTGACAGAGCGAAGTTTTATTGAAAACCTCCAGAACATAATAAATTAGGAATCTTTAACGCGCCCTTGTTTTAACTGGTTGTGTGAACGTTTGCTGGTTGCTTTCTAAAAACGGTAGTGAGAATATTTATATATTTTTTGTTTAACCGCTTCTCGTCTATAAAGTGGAAGCTAATACAATGTGTGCATGCTTAATACAGTTTTATCATATTTAATTATAATTTTATTTTTTATCAATGTTTTATACAAAATTCTGAATGACGCAGAAATTTAACTCCTCTGCGAAATGAAAATGAATTTTCTTTGAAATAATAAGGAAGCAATTAAAATTCTTGCTTAAACTTTGTTTGGATTAGATATTTTTTGAAAAGGGTATGTTAAAAATTAACTCAATAGTTATTTCACCTTGAGAAATGCCATCACCACTCTTAATATGTTATGATTTTCACGAATTAAATGTTTACATATTAAATATGGAATACAAATATATGAACAATTTTAAGAAAAATTGCTGAAATACTTTATATTATGAGCTTATAAATGAGTTCGGTACATCAATATTCTAATACCGTTATGTTCATGTTGCATTCTACTTAATATACCAAATAAAAATTGTTCCATCCTGCATTTGTGTGCATGATTCACACAGGTCTTTACCAACATGTTTGATTATTACTCGGAGTCCATAAACTATCTCAGTTTGGATAACCAAGATTATATATTAGAAGGGCGAAGCTTACATCAGATTACAAAAATTTGGGGTAACTTGGTTTAACATAAAAAGGGCTCCTCAAACACATCTGATTTTGCAAATTTTTTCACTACCTTAAGGAATAAACTTTGAGATTTGCAATGTATCTTCGTAAATCAACCTGCTAAATTCCTTCGCCTCCTCTGCAAATTTAAATCTTAATTTGCGTACAATTTATTGTATCTAATGCAATTATTTATATTTACTCCTAATTTGCATTATAATTCGTGTACGAAGGTCAATGTTTGTAAGAAACATTTAATTTACGATTATTCCAACATGATCCAATTAATTTTGATAGAGTATAATTTTCATTGTGCTTATGTAGAACTTTGTACGGATTTTAATAAAAACTTTTTTTTACATAAATCGGTTTGATAACTTCGAAGATATAGCATATAACTGACTGACGTTCTTTTCTACGTTATTCCCTATAAAATATGAGCCAAATCGACGAGGTCCCAGTCGTAAGGTCGCCTCGTAATTTAATATTGGGTAAGTTGGTTGCTACTACAAAATAAAAAGTCTTAAAATACAAGAAAATGTGAAGAACACAGGCATATTCATTCAAGTTTCAAACTTTATTGCCAATTTAACAAAGGTTTTGAATTGATACCTAATATACCTGGAAAAATTTGTCTACTAAAATTGCTTCTTTTATTGCTTAGCTTTTACGCGACTGCTGTACACAAAAAAATCTACACTCACTTCAGATTTGCAATACCATCATTTCCGCGTGTGGATGCGGAAAAGGTGTATATTTTAACCAAACGTAGGGGAAAGGTGTAGCCCCTCATATATCTTCACATTCTCACAACTCCCCAGTCTATCATCCTCTGAGCAACTACCAGAATCAAGAGCACTCAAGGTGCATGGCTCACTCTCGATTGCATGTGGTGGCAGCATCAAGCGCACACCACAGGAAGAAATATTCAGGCTTTACAAGTTTTGGGGCGTTTCTCCAATAGTGTATAAACCTGATATATTTTATTTCCACTTAAAAGTCTATTTTTTAGTTTAATAAATACCCATTCTCTATTATAATAATAACAACTCTTGTAGTTATTTCATCTACTTATTCTCTACGAACTAGCGCCGTGATAGGGTTTTCATCATAAGAATAGTTAGCCCGTCACAAAGGAAAAGGAAGGTAAATTTATTAGACGGCGGATGACAGGAGTACAAATTATTTAAGTAGCGTGCAAGTTTAATGAGAATTAAGTGTCAGAAGTCTAAAAGGTAAGTGTTATGCCGACTGTTAAAATGAAAGTTTAGTTTCTTTTACTAAATTAGATTTTAAGCAATAATTAATCTCCAATAAGTATATTTATATAATATATTTCAAAACATGAAGAATTAACGCAAGAGTAATTAGCAGAATCCCAACACGAAGTTTTTTGTTAAAATTTTGCATTGGTAATCAGAACCAATGCGAAGCAGTATTCAATGTACTCCGACATTGAAACTCTAAAGTAAATTTAAACATTGTTTACGCATACAAAAAAATCGTTTATTACGCTAAGAATATTGGATAAATCTGTCTGTCGTAGAAATTTGTTTGGACAATTTTACTCAAAATGCCACAAAATGAGTTTGATTGAACATTATGACAATTGTCATTTATGAGGAAACGACAATTTGTTGATCTACACCCTGTGTGACTCCAGACAATTCCATATCATACATCTCCAGTTCAGTATTGCAAGCCCTAACACGGCATGAGGAACCAAGTGACAGAAAAAATACGACCGAACGAAAACAAGTGAAAGGAAAATACGTTTTGGCAGTTAATGATTATAGTTCCTAACCCTGCCTGAAATGTGTTTTGCGGTTTACAGGTACAGACCTTACTCCAACAACCCCATTGAACATGCTTAATTGTAACTGCCCATTCAAATCAGTTCAACGACAAAGCTCAATCACGAAGATTCGATTTTATGCTTTGTTAGCCAGCAACATTTTGAAATGTAATCGAATATATGACACACAGAAACTGTCGGAATAAAAGCCGATTTATTAAAGCAGATTCGACATATAATGGGCTACAAAAAGACAACTTAGCAATCAATAAATTCAAACGCGTTGAAAATTATGCTTGCTTTATACAAAAAGTGCGAGAAGAATAGACACTTTTCAAATTTCGTAAGAAATCTTTGGTTTTATTTATTTCATGTAGCAGAAACCCGAAAGTGGCTAACTATTTTAAAAATTTGATTCTTGTAGTTTCAAATGTGTTTTGGAATATGTGATAAAAGAGAGCAGATGGAATATAAACTCGAGCTACCTACGAAAACAGTCGTCCCTGGAATAGTTCTAAAGCAGAACCTATGTAATAATTTGAGGCAAGGTGAGACCTCATGCTTGGAGAACTAACTCTGCTCTTATCAATGAACTTGCTCAAATGGACACCCTAAATCTTCTGCAAACAACCATGATTTGGATTCAACAATACTTACAAAATTAAATAAATTTTAAATTGTGTGTTATGTTTAGCAAAGGATATTTGAAATATATGAAATACTATTTGCACTCACATCTCATAAATAGATAAAGATAAGCACCAAACCTGTTGATTCATTAGTCATTGTGGTAAAATTTTGGAATGCGTCGGTTGCATGTCTGAGTTTGTTTGATGTAATGGCGAATTGTAAAACAAGAGCGAAAAACGTTCACGTTCCAGATTATCCAACCTGTTTACACAATTTGTGATAATCATAATCCATATTAGCTTCAGGTGTTGTATTTCGATTACTGAGACTGTACTACGCTACTAAAATGGGCGTAAAGTAAACCCGGCATGAAATAAATGTGGAATCAATATCAATGTGTATTTTTGCCAAATGGGATTGGAGCACTGTGTATTTTGCAATAATTCAGAACAGAAACATTTAAGACTTCCTGACTAACCTAATTCCATATTCGTATAGTTTATAAATCGCATAAACACACCTCTCCAGAATTATGATAACGGTTTGAAGTTATTATTTAGCAAAAATTTTAGGTAAATTGTAGGCCTTCCACTCAAAGCTTATTACGTTATACAGAAATTTCTTTTTGTTTAACAGCACAATACGGCATGTGAGAAACTGAATTAATTTTTTTTGCTGACATGATGTACTTCCTCTCATAAAAATGATTTCTATCACACTAATGAGGGAACACATAACCTTGTTAAGCTCCGATTGAACTCAAACTTGGTACGAATGTTCATTTTACATGTCTTATCACGTATATTGAATATCAAGTCTACATGGGCATTTTTGTCGATTTTAGAAAATAATGAATTTTGTAGTTTCTTATGGTATTTATCATAGGCAAAATACACTGTGCAGGAAGAACTGCTAGAAAGTTTTCAAAATAAAGGACACTGGATGAAAAATCGAAAAGTTTCATTAAAAGCACAATAAGCGTTAAAAAGTGCAGGAGTAATATAATTGTTTCATTCAAAATCCGTTGTAGCACATAAATAAATTATGTATCACGTTATCTGTAGGCTAACGGAAAATTTCAAGCTATCTGCAATTGTTTCCAACTTTTCGTGTTTTGGCCAGAGCAAACTGAAAGATTTTGTTTGAGCACGCTCAATCAAGGAAGCGTTTCCTGGCTTTAAACGGCATGGCTTTAGAATGTATATGAAGTACTTCTCGTGTGATGTGGATTCCGGGTCAAGTTTTAAAAAATGGAGTGTTATATGAAGAAATCTGGTTTTTATATAAAGAAATGTTGGTAATTTATATGGTTGTGCAAAAAATATCCATCTTTGCATTGATAGTGGACCCTTCTGCATGTTCAATATTCCGTATGATAATTGCCATAAGAAAGGACAAAATTTATTAATTTCTAAAATCGACAAAAGTACCCCTGTAGACTTGATATTCAATATACGTGATAAGACATGTAAATTGAACATACGTACCAATTTTTAGCTCAATCGGAGCTTAACAAGGTTATGTGTTCCCTCGTAAGGTAAAAATTCCTTGTAAATGACAGTCATTACAAAGCTATAAAAGAAATGGAATAATTATAATATATTCGTATATCTTCACTGGATGAGAATATGACGGCAAAAAATATATACAGTTGTGTACTCTGTTGCTTTCATTATTCATACGTAAAAGTACATTCATATTCATCCGTACTAGTGAAAGCAGTTTTCAGCTATAGAACCATTGCTACATATCACTCTATCTTGCAACCTACTTTCCCTACACAGGTGCAGGAGTTAGATGTAGCTGTCTATTTCCAGAAGCTCCGAGATTTATAGCTACAGAAGTCGAGTAGAGTGACTGCATCAAGGTGAACAAATATCGATCTTTTTATTTCAAAGCTGAAAAACTCTCTCATCTTCTCATGTTGATGGAGACTGAGAAGCAACCAGTTCAACTTTCAGTACACGCATTAACTTTTTTTGTTTCCAGTTGGGTCCATTTTCTACTACTTCACATTACATAAAAAATTTAACAAGTAACTAATTAATTTTTTTGGGCTTTGAGATTGTAAATTTTTACTAATACATATCTATTCAACTGTTTTCAGTAAATTATTTATTTTTATAATTATAACAAATTGTTCATTTAGACGGACGGGTTTTCAAAACTTGAGAAAATGCCTTCTGACCAGGAACTGGAACCAGAGAAACAAGCACTCGAAGATTTGCAGGAATGGAATAGAGTGCAATGGAAACAAATAGAGCTTCAGAAGAAAATAAAGCAAGACGAGGTGGTACAGGAGTTCCCAAAGAAGAAACTCTTGAAGACCCTTAAGGAGCCCGAGGCACTGAAAATTATGAAAAAAATAGAGACGGACCAGACCATGGCTCAGATGAAGCATTTGGACTACGTACAAATTATGCTGGAGAGAATAGCGCAAGGGAATCGAACGAGATGGGAGCTGATTGTTGACCATGATTCTGATGAAGATTCATGTGATGATGATGCTGATTCCGATGAAGATTTATGTGATGATGATGCTGATTCCGATGAAGATTCAAGTGATGATGATGCTGATTCCGATGAACTGATGGAGTTCTGAAAGAAAGGTAATTTTTTTAAAAAATGGAAGTTTATAATTACAAATAGCAATCAAATGCTCGTTTCTATTTCTTAACAGGAGCGTCATTAAACAATGCATAAACCAAATATTTGCAGATTCAGCTAATTCTTAATAGAAGTGTCAAGGAGTTCAGGAATATTCCACTATTTTATGTAATTTAGATGGCAAGTGATCAAAGGGTACTATAAAACGAGTAGAAAGGCAAAAAAATCTCAACTTATTTCATGTTATTTGTTTTCGTTCGAGAAAATCTCAAAACCGTCATTTTTATAGTTACCTTCATAAATGAGTCAATCAGTTTAGAAGCTTTTAAACGAGAAGTTTCCTATACAACATTTTAATGAGCAAATTGTCAATTTCTATGAAAAGTAGGTGGCACTTTAAAAATGTTTACCGAAATTATGTTCTGGAACCATAACTGTTCCGCATGTAGGAAGCAATTGTAATTACAGCTTGAAATGTAACGAACTTAAAATTCGACCAGTTTATAAAATATTTTTGTCAAAGGGTAATTAGTAATATGAAATGATAATTGTTAGAGATTAAGTACGAGCTTCTTCTCAAAATTCAGTTGGGGTTCGGGCCCAGTTAGTAAGGTTTTTTCTCCGTTGTGTTATTAATAATATCGTACTATAATTGTTTTTCATTTGAAGAAGGTTGTTTTCTCTTTTCTTTCGTCCTCAGTTTTTCTTATCTGACTGTGGTTTTTTCCCTTACTTACAGTGCTCTATAATAATAATAAGTTTAAGTTAGTTACATATTCTCTGTCACATGAATAAATTATGCAATCCAATCCATAAATGATGTAGTTTTAAAAACTCTGACTGTTGAATAAATGCTCTAATCAGTTAAATTGTTTCTGCTTAAAGTGTAATATTTTCATTTTGAAATATTGAGTCATGTGAATTCACACAATATGGATATAAGATAGAAGAATGGGAAACTCGTCAACGGAACCTTGAATTGAGTTACCATAAAACAAGTCGACAATCATATTTTAAGCAAAACATATTTTTGAATTTGTTCAGTTTTTTCCGGTAACAATCCTGACGTTTCAAACCGAGAAAGCAATGGAGTTTCATTATAGCTTGCACATCACATAGGAATGGAGTGCGTATAAACTTGTTTATTTTTGCGTCGCATATTGCTTTCTCTTCTGTGTTGAGCTACACCCTTATAAATACAGGTAGATGTAGTTTCGCTTTGCAATCTTTCACCATGCATGCTTATGATAGTTTCGTGGCCGCACTGTCTATCAGTATCCCTTCCAAAATTCCGTTAAAATGTCCATACTCTTTATACGTTCAACCATCTACACAAAACTTACTTTACGTTTGCTTATAATCTACCATTAAGAGTGAAATAATCCCATGTAAATCCTATAACTCTATTCAAACAGGTGTAGCTTAAAGTATTGAAATGATATGAAGGGGAAGTGGCTAAGTGCGTCAACATTATCGATCTGGCTTTCTTTGGTGACCGACATAAACATAGATACACAACCTCATTATTGAGAGACTGCTCATGCCTACTCTTACTTTCACCTCACTAGATCTCCTGTTGTTTCCATCTTTGAATACCAGAACTAACTTTCCAGATTTCTCGATGTGCTTACCTATTATTTTATGCGCTTTGAGTGACAGATTGAATCAAAAAGTTTGAATATCAATCTGCTCTGGCCCTTTGTGGAAACCTGTTGTCTTGTTGGCATTTAAGCTAATAAAATCCAGTTGAACTATATAAAAACCATTGAAAATTGTGTAAGGAAGCAAAAGTGCTTCAGTTTTAACAGGTTTACAAAGTTCAACAGCAGTTTATAATGGAGCGGCAGCAGGATTCAGAGAAACTGGAGAAATCCCAACAGGAGAAATTAGATAAACTGCAGCAGACACAG
>LJIJ01004287.1:0-15349 GCA_001718145.1 Orchesella cincta
AATCTATTCAATAGGATGGTGACGTTTGTACAAACAAAAAATGGCAAACCAGAGGATGAGGTAAGCTCATCCATATTCATGAGTGAATGGTTAGTACATGTTATATGCATCAATTTGAAATGTAAAGGTATATCATAATCGCTTCTGATGTGTAGAGTTTTTAAATAACTTTCTGATTTTATTGAGGATTATTGGGATTGAGGTTGTATGGAAGATGCAAAGTAGTAGTATTTTGTAAATGAGAAATGATATTTAAGCAATGCAAGCAACAATTCGATGCTAACTTATATGTACCATCACAATACGCAAAGCAAGATAACAATTTACCATAAACCAAGTGAACACAATAATTTTAGTACAATTAAACATGAGATGACATACTGTTTATATGTATCGAATTATACATCCAGTATTGCTTTAAGTTTTCATTTTTTTAGTTTATTCGTTAAGTAATGATTTGCAAAATTGTAGTAAAGTTAACGCAGGAGGCATGTGATTGGGACTTCTGAATCATTTGCTTTGAAATAATATACCTCATTACGACAGTCCGTGCCTGATTCATATTGCTATAGTTCTTCATCTGGTTCAAGTTCACCGAATCGGATTTGCTTCTCTTATTAATAGAATGGGTTTTTACAATGCTTATGTAAATTTACGACCAGATAAGGCTGCTATAGAATGCTAATGAATAAGATGTTTACGTAAAGGCAAGAGTTTAAGGACTTCATATGTATGTAAGTAATGTATAATAATGCACGCAAAGAAGCAATTATAAATATTTAACAAGAAAAGAAATACGCCATTTTTTACATCCAGTTATGTCTATGAAAGCAGCTGGGTCAGCTTGCTTTATTAAACCGTCTCAGAGCAAATCATGGCAAACGTTCCTCTTACAGCTTGGCGAGGGTAATTGATTGCTCAGAAACCGGTCGATACTAGACGCGCCAGCCCCACAATCCGGAATTATAACCACTCAAATAAAATAAGAACTAATCTGACTAATATAACGAAAAACTAAAACAAAAAAAGAGAACAGACATGCCAAATGGCAGCATGCAAGCAATTTTGACGAATCCACATCCAGAATAAAGGGCGTCACATATATAGATCAAGAAATAGATAGAATATATAAAATAAAGATATCCAATTCTGACCTACTGTTCCACTTGTGGATAAACAAATCCTGATTTCGTAAGTCTCTGCAAGTGAGCTCCACCCAATATAATATAATATAATATAGATATAACCCTAATTGATGTGAGATACAAAATAGAATAAACCAATGCTCTGAAACTAATAATAATCTTCTGCAATTTTCCTGATGGCATTTTGCTTGAATTATTTTAGCTGCTGATCGACAGTGTTATAATATGTAAGGTGAGCGCTTTCTGAAATTTTAATGATCCTTCTACCACCTAATCCCGTTTGACTTTCAACCGACTGATAGCTTTATCGAAAATCGGTATTACCCATAAAACTTGAATTCTTCTCCAGATAATGTCTAAAAATAGTCAGAACAACCTTATATCGCAGATCAAATATCAGTTATGTAAGAATCATATCCAACAATTTCGGGATAGTTTTGAGCCCTTAATAGATTGACGGTGATCAAACTGGGTGAAGCCATAATATTGACCATATAAAGATAACAAAGCCAAGATATAAGACTCCAAAAATTCCAGCCGTAGTTGAGCAGGCTCCAAAGCGATAGTTTTCCCAGAATTGATGAATAGATAGAACGTACTAAACGAATAGTAAGCATAGAAAGCTGCCAGATTCCTGGAGTGAAAGGTTCGTACATACTCCGAGTTGTGAAATGCTGGCATCTTCCTGATTAACCAACATCGGAGTAGAATTATACTCTCGCGAATCGAATCCGCTGAGTCAACTTGCTGACATGGACCGTCTCTATTATGATTATAGTTCATATAATGAGAATATATAGAGAGAAAAAGACTGTATTTCTAATCCCCAACGTTATTAAAGATAAGTTTGAAGATTATTAATATATACCAGAAATTGAACTGTGTGGATATAGATAAGCTGGTTGTAAATAAAGAGTCAAATGCATTCGAACTTCTAGAATATAATAGATATGATAATTCCCCCCCGGCACTCTGTAGTGTTTGGATGAAGCCTACCTGTTTGGCACGCAGCGCACCATTTGACTTTCTTTTGGCCGTTCCAAATACTCCGGTGTATTGATGCAGATTGTGGTAGCAAATTTAATTCTGAATTCTAGGTTCCATTCAGTGGTGAGCAATATCCATGGCAAATGGCAGTGACTGAAGCCCTGTTATTACGTTTTGAGTTGTGGGGCAGAAGCTGAGAATGAGCTTGAGTGGGCAGGAAATAAATATACACCCTTTTCATTTTGAGAATAACGAACCTCACCAGTGATTGTCCGCTACGGGATTCGTCAATATATAAGGAAAACGTTGTGGAAGGAACCAATATCTGCCATTCGACCTCGCAATCGGTAGGTAAAACTGACTCATTTAATTTTCTCCTGTCCGTCTAGTTGAGTTCGCACACTTGAGATTGTTGGAGTGTTTGTAGTTCCCCTCTTTTTCTCGCTGTGCGATTGGAGTCAAACTAATGGTGATCCTTGAGAGAAGGGATACGTCGGGAAAGATTAAATTATTGTTAGATGTTGGTTGGTTAATATAAGCGTAGTATCACAAAATCTTTGTTTAGTGCGGGAATAACTTTGACCAGTATATTTTGATCTGATAACTACAAATTTAAAAAGTACAGCCGCAAGAACGGAAAGTATCACATGTGAAATGTGAGTTTGTCATTTTTATGAGATTCTGCACTAAATATGTTTTAATCTGTAAAAATAATTTATAACACAGTCGAAATACGCGAAATGTTGTTGTGAAAATTGAAAATTGACTGAGAAATGTGTGGATGGCGCAAAAAACGCAAAGGGAGTTCACACTGAAAATAAATGCTGGTATTGTTAACTGTCTTCCTGGTTTTCCCCAGCAGAGCTTAATATTAGCACATTAGAAAATCATGAAACCAATTCCTGTTGCAGCATCTTTTCCCATGAGACTGTATAGAAAATAAAGCATCGCCAGAACATCTAGAATGTGTGAAGATTTAACATAAGTGTTGTTATAATACCCACCAGTATTACTAATTGCATCGCTAAACCTGGGTAATTAAATTGATGTGGGCGGGATTGTTTAAAGGCGTGAGGCCCTACAAGATAAACTGTTAACATTGAGTGGCATTTACCAATCGACACAAGTTTTAGCATGTTTTGACAGGACTGTATTGGACGATATTCTACTTTAATTAACTATAGTTTTGTAAGAAAACCCTTGATAGTTTGTGTTTGCTTCCTGCTCAAATTGATCATCTTGATTGTTGCATGAATGCAAAAACAATTCTTTCAAATTTATGAGTATGTTCGTGTAGTATTGCTTCAGTCAGCATTTAGAAGCGAGGGATGCCTTGGAATGACATTTGATCATTTGCATTAAAACTTAATATAGCATAATAATGTCGAATTTCATAAAAGTACGGTATTTGCTAAAAAGTAACGTAATTTAAAGCCATCTAACGGAGTGTATCATTTTAAGATTTTGACTGTCATAACTCCTTAACGCAGCCGCTACTTTTAAGACGATGAACTTCTAAGATAATTATTTTGAAAATAATATATCAAAAAGAACGAGATAAAGTTATGATGCATGTCTGAAATTAGTTTAAATATGTCCATAAAACGTGTAACGTATTGGCATTTTTACTCGGCATATTTTAATAGATTCGAGAATGCATCATAACTTAATCTCGTTTCGTTTGAATGATATTGATTTTCAAAATAAATATCTTAGAAGTTCATTGTCTTAAAATAGAATCGGTAAGTGAGTTAAAGTGGCAGTCAATATATAAATAGAGTAACTCCCGTTAGATGGTTTTTAATTATTCCGTTGACTTTTTAGCCAAATAGGTTACTTTTGTATTGAAATTCGAATTATTATGCATATTAAGGTTTTTAATGCTAAGGATCCAAAATTGCATCGAAGGATCTGCTTTAATCGCTTCTAAAGGCTCGACTGAAGGGCAATACTACACGAACATACTCATAAATTTGAAAGAATTGTTTTTTTGCATTCATGCAACAATCAAGATGAATCATTTGAGCAGGAAGCAAACAAAACATCAAGGGTTTTTCTTACAAAACTATAGTTAATTAAAGTAGAATATCGTCCAATACAGTCCTGTCAAAACATGCTAAACTTGTGTCGATTGGTAATGCCCACTCAATGTTAACAGTTTATCGTTGTAGGGCTCACGCTTTAAACAATCCGCACATCAATTTAATACCCAGGTTTAGCCGATGCAATTAGTAATACTGGTGGTGTATTATAACAACCACTTATGTTTAAATCTTTCACCACATTCTAGATTGTTCTGTGGATGCTTTATTCTATACAGTCTCATGGGAAAAGAGTGGCTGCCAACAGGATATTGGTTTCATTGATTTCTAATGTGTAATAGTTTAAGCTCTGCTGGGAAAACCAGGAAGACAAGTTAAAATACAGCATTTATTTTCAGTGTGAACTACCTTTGCGTTTTTGCGCCATCCACACATTTCTCAGTCATATTTTCAATTTTCACAACAATTTCGTGTATTTTTTGTGTTTAATAATTTATTTTTACAGATTTAAAACATATTTAGTGCAGAATCTCATAAAAATGACAAAACTCACAATTTCACATGTGATACTTTCCGTTCTTGCGGCTAGTACTTTTAAAATTTGTATATCAGATTCAAATTTACTGGTCAAGTTATTCCCGCAGCTAAACAAAGATTTTTGTGATAACTACGTGCTTTATATTAACCAACCCAACAAGATCCTAACAAATAATTTAATCTTTCCCGACGTATCCCTTCTCTCAAGGGTCACCATTAGTTTTGACTCCAATCTCACAGCGAGAAAAAGAGGGAACTACAAACACTCCAACAATCTCAACGTGGTGGTAACTCAACTAGACGGAACCAGGAAAATTAAATGGAGTCAGTTTTACCTACCGATTGGAGGTCTAATGGAGATATTGGTTCCTTTCCAAACCGTTTTCCTTTATATTTGGACGAATCCCGTAGCGGACAATCACTGGGAGGTTCGTGTATTCTCAAAATGGAAAAGGATGTATATTGTATTTCCTGCACTCAAGCTCATTCTCACTTTGCCCCACAACTCAAACGTAATAACAGGGATGCTTCAGTCACTGCCATTTGCCATGGATATTGCTCACCACTGACATGGAACCTAGAAGATTTCAGAATTAAATTTGGTACCACAGATCTGCAATCAATACACCGGAGCTTATTCTGGAACGGCCAAAGAAGCAAATGGTAGCGCTGGTGCCAAACAGGTACGGCTTCATCCAAACACTACAGAGTGGACAACAAGCAGTTTGTTTAAGCAAGAAAGTTCGAATGCATTATGACTGCAATGGAGCAACCATGTCAGTACTGGAAATCGGGAATATCCACAACATTTCAATTTCTTTGGAAGAAAATAACTGGAAAACACTGATAATAATCGGGTGGAAGAGAAATACAGGTCCGAAACAATATTCTCATTATATGAACTAAATCATAATAGAGACTTGTCATGATCAGCAAGTTGACTTCAGCAGGATTCGATCGGAGAGTATAATCTACTGCCCGATGTTTGTTAATCAGGAAGATGGCCAGCATTTCATCACCTTCGGAGTATGGTACGAACCTTTCACTCCAGGAATCTGGGCAGCCGTTCTATGCTTACTATCGTTATTACGTTCAGCTCCTACAATATCATCAATCGTTGGAACTATCGCTTTGGAGCTGCTCAACTACTGGGCTGGAATTTTTGGAGCGTCAATCTCATTCCGGGCTTTGGTTGTCATTTACTCGGTTGCATTTCTATTGGGTCAGATATATTCGAATGGCTTCACCAGTTTGATCACCGTCAAGCTGCAACCGGAAGGGCTCAAAACTATCCCGGAATTGTTGGATAACGGCTACAAACTAATATGGGATCCAGAAAGGTCTGACTATTCTTTTGAGGACATTTATCGAGAAGAATTCAAGTTTATGGGAATACCGATCGATAAAGCTTATCAGGTCGTTAAATCAAACGGATTAGGTGTAGAAGGGATCATAAATGTAATTTCAGAAAGCGGCTCACGCTTAGCAATTATAACACTGTCATCAGCAGCTAAAATAATTCAAGCAAAAGCCACAAAAATGGCAAAGAATATAGGAGTTTCAGAGCATTGTTTTAGACTGCAGCAAACCGTATCTCACATTCAATTGGGTTGGCTAACTAAAACCGAAAACCAAATGTGGGTGGAGCTCACTTTGCAGAGACTACGAAATTCAGGATTGGATCACAAGTGGGACAGTGGTCAGATTGGTATCTTATGATATATGAATTCATCGTGACCGACAAATATACGCCCAGTTCGGATGTGGTGGATTTGTCAAAAATACTTGGCATGCTTGCCATTTGGGCATGCTTGTTGCTCTGTTCTTTTGTAGCGTTTTTGCATTGAGCAAGGATGCTCATTTATCTGGAGTTGAGTTATAATTCTCGGGCTATTGTGGGCTGGCTGGTCTAGTATCGACCTGGTTTACAGAGGCAATCAATTCCTCGCAATGTAAGAGCGTTTGCCATGATTTGCTCTGAAGGTTAGATAAAGCTGACCCAGCTGCTTCATAGAAGTAACTGGATGTAAAAAATGGGCGTAGTTTTTCTTGTTTAAATATTTATAATTGCTTCTTGTGTGCATATATTATTACATACTTACATACATTTGAAATCCGTTAAAATCCTTGCTTTTACGTAAACACTTATTCATTAGCATTCTAAGCAGCTTATCTGTCGTAAAATTACATTAAGGCATTGTAAACCCATTCTATTATAAGCAAACCCGATTTCGGTGACTTGAACAGCTGAGAACTATAAGCAAATGAATCAGACGACTGTCTTATGAGGTTATTATTATCAAGCAAATGATTTCAGAAGATCAATCAACATCCTCCTGGTTAAACTTACTACAATTTGCAAAATCATTTACTTTAATCGAATAACTAAAAAATGAAAACTTAAAGCAATTACTGGAATGTAGATTCGATACATATGAAATCAGTTGTCTCTCATGTTTAATATGTACTAAAATTATTGTTGTTTCATTGGTTTTATGGTAAATGTATCTTGCTTTGCGTATTGTGATGGTACATATAAGTTAGCTCGTGTGTGGCTTTGCATTGTAAAATATATTCTCATTACAAAAATTACTACTATTTGCACTTCAGACAACCTCAATCCCAATAATACTTCAATAATAAATAAAAGTTTTATTTAATAAACTTACACTCAGAAGCAATTATGATATACCTTTTACATTTAAATTGATGCATATAACACCGAACCATCGTCATTGAATATGGATGAGCTTACCGTCATCTCATGTTTGGCCATTTTTTGTTTGTACAAACGTCACATCTATTGAATTAGTATTTAACGATAGGATTCTTGGGAATTGCCGATGTTTATCCCACGAAATTGCAAATGGTTGTGCTTTGTATTTCATTAATCATTAGCCAAAAACAAACTTACAATTTGTTAATCCTTTCAAATCACCTAGTTGAATGCAAAGTACCCCGATGCAACTACCCATTCCACGGTATTTCACCAGCATCAACGTTTTAAAACATAGTTCCATTTGTAGTGCAAAAATTCAGGTTTTCACCGATTTTATGCATCACGGAAAATTAATAAATACCGCAGTTATTCATAGCGAGTTTTACCTGCTCGTTAAATCTAATTCAATAGGATTATGTTTTGTACAACAAAAAATGGAAACCAGGATGACGGTAGCTCATTACTTTGCATGAAAATGTATTATTGCATCAATTGATGTAAAGGTATATCATAATTGCTTCTGATGTGTAAGTTTATTAAAATAAAACTTTTATTTATTATTGAAGGTATTATTGGGATTGAGGTTGTCTGAAGTGCAAAGTAGTAGTAATTTTGTAATGAGAATGAAAATTTTACAATGCAAAGCCACCACGAGCTAACTTATATTGTACCATCACAATAGCAAAGCAGATACATTTACATAAACCAATGAACAAAACAAATTTTATATATTAAACATGAGAGACACTGATTTCATATGTATCGAATTTTTGCATACATTCCAGTAATTGCTGTAAGCTTTCATTATTTTCTAGTTCTTCGATTAAAGTAAATGATTTTGCTAAATTGTTGCCTAGTATAGTTGGTAACCGGGAAAATGTGATTTGGGATCTTCTGAAATCATTTGCTTGATAATATTAACCTCATTAAGACAGTCGTCTGATTCATTTGCTTATAGTCTTCAGCTGGTTCAAGTCACCGAAATCGGTTTGCTTTTCTTATTAATAGAATGGGTTTACAATGCCTTAATGTAAATTTACGACAAATAAGCTGCTAGAATGCTAATGAATAAGTGTTTACGTAAAGCAAGGAGTTTAAAGGACTTCATATGTATGTAAGTATGTAATAATATATGCACCACAAGAAAGCAATTATAATATTTTAAACAGAAAAACTACGCCATTTTTTTACATCCAGTTACTGTCTATGAAAGCAGCTGGTCAGTGCTTTATCTAACGTTCAGAGCAAATCATGGCAAACGCAATCTTACATTGCGAGGTAATTGATTGCCTGTAAACCAGGTCATACTAGACCAGCCAGCCCCAAATAGCCCGAGAATTATAACTCAACTCCATATAAATGAGCATCCTTGCTTCAATGAAAACGCTACAAAAAACAGAGCAACAGACATGCCCAAATGGCAAGCATGCCAAGAATTTTTGACAAATCCACACACATCCGAACTGGGCTATATTTGTCGGTCACGATGAATTCATACATCATAAGATACCAATCTGACCACTGTTCCCACTTGTGATCCAATCCTGAATTTCGTAGTCTCTGCAAAGTGAGCTCCACCCACATTTGGTTTTCGGTTTTAGTTAGCCAACCCAATTGAATGTGAGATACGGTTTGCCTGCAGTCTAAAACAATGCTCTGAAACTCCTATATTCTTTGCCATTTTTGTGGCTTTTGCTTGAATTATTTTAGCTGCTGATGACAGTGTTATAATTGCTAAGCGTGAGCCGCTTTCTGAAATTACATTTATGATCCCTTCTACACCTAATCCGTTTGATTTAACGACCTGATAAGCTTTATCGATCGGTATTCCCATAAACTTGAATTCTTCTCGATAAATGTCCTCAAAAGAATAGTCAGACCTTTCTGGATCCCATATTAGTTTGTAGCCGTTATCCAACAATTCATTAATGGTTTTGAATCCTTCTGCTTGCAGCTTGACGGTGATCAAACTGGTGAAGCCATTCGAATATATCTGACCCAATAGAAATGCAACCGAGTAAATGACAACCAAAGCCCGGAATGAGATTGACGCTCCAAAAATTCCAGCCCAGTAGTTGAGCAGCTCCAAAGCGATAGTTTCCAACGATTGATGATATTGGTAGGAGCTGAACGTAATAACGAATAGTAAGCATAGAACGGCTGCCCAGATTCCTGGAGTGAAAGGTTCGTACCATACTCCGAAGTTGATGAAATGCTGGCCATCTTCCTGATTAAAACATCGGGCAAGATTATACTCTCCGAATCGAATCCTGCTGAAGTCAACTTGCTGATCAGGACAAGTCTCTATTATGATTTAGTTCATATAATGAGAATATTGTTTCGGGACCGCTGTATTTCTCTTCTACCCGATTAATATCAGAGTTTTGCAAGCTATTTTTTTCCAAAGAAATTGAAATGTTGTGGATATTCCCGATTTCCAGTACTGACATAGTTGCTCCATTGCAGTCATAATGCATTCGAACTTTCTTGCTTAAACAAACTGCTTGTTGTCCACTCTGTAGTGTTTGGATGAAGCCGTACCTGTTTGGCACCAGCGCTACCATTTGCTTTCTTTGGCCGTTCCAGAATAAGCTCCGGTGTATTGATTGCAGATCTGTGGTACCAAATTTAATTCTGAAATCTTCTAGGTTCCATGTCAGTGGTGAGCAATATCCATGGCAAATGGCAGTGACTGAAGCATCCCTGTTATTACGTTTTGAGTTGTGGGGCAAAGTGAGAATGAGCTTGAGTGCAGGAAATACAATATACATCCTTTTCCATTTTGAGAATACACGAACCTCCCAGTGATTGTCCGCGTCGGGATTCGTCCAAATATAAAGGAAAACGGTTTGGAAAGGAACCAATATCTCCATTAGACCTCCAATCGGTAGGTAAAACTGACTCCATTTAATTTTCCTGTTCCGTCTAGTAGTTGAGTTACCACCACGTTGAGAGTGTTGGAGTGTTTGTAGTTCCCTCTTTTTCTCGCTGTGAGATTGGAGTCAAAACTAATGGTGACCCTTGAGAGAAGGATACGTCGGGAAAGATTAAATATTTGTTAGGATTTTGTTGGGTTGGTTAATATAAAGCACGTAGTTATCACAAAATCTTGTTTAGCTGCGGGAATAACTTGACCAGAAATTTGAATCTGATTTACAAATCTTAAAAGTACTAGCCGCAAGAACGGAAAGTATCACATGTGAAATATTGAGTTTTGTCATTTTTATGATATTCTAAATTAAATATATTTTTATTCTGCATAAATTAAATTATTAAACACAAAAAAATACACGAAATTTGTTGTGAAAATTGAAAATATGACTGAGAAATGTGTGGATGGCGCAAAAAACGCAAAGGGTAGTTCACACTGAAAATAAATGCTAGTATTTTATCTTGTCTTCCTGGTTTTCCTAGCAGAGCTTAAACCATTACACTAGAAAATCAATGAAACCAATATCCTGTTGCAGCACTCTTTCCATGAGACTGTATAGAATAAAGCATCCACAGAACAATCTAGAATGTGGTGAAAGATTTTAAACATAAGTGGTTGTTATAATACACCACCAGTATTATAATTGCACGGCTAAACCGGGTATTAAATTGATGTGCGGATGTTTAAAGCGTGAGCCCTACAACGATAAACTGTTAACATTGAGTGGGCATTTACCAAAAGACACAAGTTTAGAATGTTTTGACAGGACTGTATTGGACGATATTCTGCTTAATTAACTATAGTTTTGTAAGAAAACCCTTGATAGTTTGTGTTTGCTTCCTGCTCAAATTGATCATCTTGATTGTTGCATGCATGCAAAAAAAACAATTCTTTCAAATTTATGAGTATGTTCGTGTAGTGTTGGCCCTTCAGTCAGCATTTAGAAGCGAGGGGGATCCTTGGGATGCAATTTTGGATCCTTTGCATTAAAAACCTTAATATGCATAATAATTCGAATTTCAATAAAAAGTAACGGTATTTGGCTAAAAAAGTAACGGTAATTAAAAACCATCTAACGGAGTGTACTCTATTTATAAGATTTTGACTGTCCACTTTAACTCCTTACCGTCTACTTTTAAAGACAATGAACTTCTAAGATAATTTATTTTGAAAATCAATATCATCAAAACGAAACGAGATAAAGTTATGATGCATGTCTGAAAATTAGTTAAAATATGCCTAGTAAATAATGCAATACGTTACACGTTTTATTGTGACATATTATGACCTTATTCGAAACTAACAATACAGGGATGCAAATTTGGATTCCTAGTCTTATTTTAAAACGGACAAAATTTTTTTATTGCATATAAGGTTGACAATATTGATATTGGGTATTATACTCTTATCACGCAAGGTTATCACGATTTGAATAATGCATTTAATATCCCAAGTGCACTAATGAGCACTATGGTAACTCCGAAGAAAAAGGGAACCAAATTTTGTATTTGTATATTTGTATCCTAACCGCCTTTTGTTTATTACATTATTTCAAATAATTTGTCGTACTAGTGTAAGTTTAGGAAATATTTCATGTTTCATAATTATGTTTGTGCTGAGAAGGATTAATGGACCCTACTCGATTATTGGATGTATTGTGACCTACCCTTTGACCTACCTCTGACCTACAACCTTTATTGGCAGAGAATGATTTGAAGCCAAACCGTATTGTTTAAAGCGAGTGACAACAATGCAAAAATGTATGTATAATGATTACTAAATTATGCATGAATTTTAAGCCTTACATGTTACGAGTAGTATTATATGTAAACAGTTAGCATTTTTTTGCGAATCTGAAACGCGACTGAAATCGCATCAGCTCATCATCAACTTAACAAAGAATATCGCTATTGCAAAAAACCACAATTCCTTGTATGAAAACCAACAATTATGTTTGATAAATTTAATCGGTTTTAGCTTTTTTTTATGTGTTTTGTAACAAATCCACATTAATGTTGCAAAATTTAGTTCACATCTCTGTTGTATTTACAAATAACAATTGTTAGTTTGTTTACAATTTAGTTTTATTAAAAACTAGCTAACTTAATCATACTACCTTCATATTGAGTGCAACCAAATCCAAAGTCTAAATTCATATCATAACATGTTTTCTTAGAAAACCCACGATATCGTTTTCTTTTAGGGAATAAAGGTCATCAAACTTAGCTAACTAATAGCCAATTATTAAGTGCAGCTCATTTTTACTTCTGCTAATAATGGGGAAAGCTCTAATAAATTGTAGTTCTGGAGAAATGTCAGATGACCAAACGTTTTCGGTAAAGGAAGTCATGCACTATTCCTCAAAAACATTGTTATGCTTATAGTTATGAAGTGTCACTGACTGCATCTTCATTGACAGTACAGCTTGATGGTGCTCGGCATTTAATTATAATTTGTGTTCACAACAACGTTACAAATTGGGTCCTTTTTTGGCCAACTAATGAGGCATGTTTTTAATTCAGCTAAAAAACGACCGTGATATCCATTTGGAAAAAAAGTTGAAAATCCGTTTTTGTAAATTTTAACGATTTGTTTCTTAAAGGTTAAATTCTTATAACTTATATCTACTAAATGTAACTTTTCTGGAATACATCACTAGATTCGTTCAAAAACAATGCTTCAATCAAGGCAAACCCATTCCCGAGCTTTACGACGCTTGATGAGATATCTCGATTCAATCCAGAATTAACAAAGTTGAAAAAACCCCCATAGATAATGATGCTTCAACTTTAGGATAATGTTAAGAACTGAATGCTTCAAAAACTGACGAATCTATTGAATTCTAAGTATTATTTATTTTCAAATGAACTACGTAACATTTTATAAGACTTAACTAGACACCTTGCGAAACAACACAAAGTTTGATAAAATAATATTTCTTGGGTTACCACTAATCTACCATCAAATTAAACAATGCCACAAATTAAATAAAAGTTGGTACTTTTACTCAAGCTTCCAACGCATGTTACGATCATTTTGATTGCAGTTTGCATACATTCTTATGTACACTCCATCTGGTTTGGCACATCTACGTGTAATTCGGTGAGAAAGCAGGAACTCCCCATTGCCAACATCAATAAAGTCCCACCCATGCCACGGGTTTCTCGGGGGTTGTGTGCTGCATCTGTCAGTTGAAATTATACCTCCTTCTGCATTCGCTGTGTAGATGCATTTATCGCCAGTTTCTGTCGCATCACGTGTTTCCCAAGGCGTGGCAAGTGTTTTTCCAATGCCGTCATCAGAAATCACGAAGCGATCAAGAGGGTTCCTGTCTGCATATTTACAATTGCAACAACGTTATTTCACTTCGAAAACTAAATTCATTTTTTTTAATTAAATGACTCACCTTGGGCAATTGACGGGCTCGAGCGGTGCAGTAAAAGCAAAAGGGTCTGTTGCTTGTAAGCATCGGCCATCACCAACATTTCTAATTAAAGAACCTGGCATACGACATCTACCTCGGAAGCAACGCTGAAAAACGAATTTACTTTATTTACATTTATTCCATGATTAGTGCTCTTGAAATATGTGTTTAGTCTTACACTTTGACCCCCGCATGGGGAGTTGTCTACTGGCGGAAAGCTAAAAATTCGAGAATCCCCAGGAATTCTGCATTTCATGACTTTACAATCGGCAATATCTGCCTGAAATTGTTCAATTAGAAACAATTTAACTAAGACCATTCTGTTGCATATTATGGTACGATAGTATGAATATTAATTTCTTTCAGTAATACCTCGCTAACAAAAGCATTGGGGTTGTTCAACTTTCGTTTACACTGATCTGCCTTAGTTGGTGCTAGAATGAAACTGAAATCGGGGCTAATTGGTGGGTTTCCAGGCTCATTGATTGCCCGTAAGCACGATGCTTGATCAGACCTGAAATTAGGACAACATTTGTGAAGCAAAATACATATTGACGAGGTTAAAGTACGACAATTACTTAACTAAGTACGTACAAGACTAAAGTTACTAATGTACGGTCACTGCAAGGAAAAGAACCATCTCAAATCATCGTTCCCTCCACCCATTATGTATCCACGTGCACACCCCCCCTGGGAAATTTGGATCATCGTCATGTGGCGCCCCGAGTCTAAAAATAAGATGGGTAGCTTTAATATTATTAATATAAATTAAACATTACTAATTACTTGCAGTTAATATTAGAGCTTCGACTAACGTGTGAGCCATTTCGTGTGCCCCGACAGTTAAACTTCCCCAATCTCCCCTATCATTAAGTACTAAGGTTCCCACGTGTTTCTTTTGGGTATTATCCACCTTACATGCAGCGTTCACATACGCCAAACCTCCACCCCATTCCAACGCAGTGTTTGTAATTGCCACGGCCATATCAAACTTTGGTACGACACTCATTTGTTGATACACCCAGTATTTAAACCGATCGAGAATTCTTCCGAATTCGGCTCGTCCATCTGGAGCTCTCGCCTCTTCAATGAAGGGTTGCCCACTCGGTGTCTGAAAGTAAACGTTTTTGTTAAATGTCAATTATTGAGTCATTGCAATAAAATTTGATATTTACTAGTTCAAGTACCGATATCACAACGACTCCTGTCACGCGAAAGCTTAAATTAATATTTGGGAGTGTTTTGTAACGTAGGTTGATATCCCAGAAGTATACTGTCAAATAATCCAGAATTTTCACCCGGTCGTGTTGAAAAATGTCGCCAAACTCTTTGTCGCAAACCACCAATATTTCAGCAACAGCATCATTCGCGGCAGCTTTTGGGCTGCTTTGCATTACCAAACTATGTGTCAGTTTTATCCCGAGGTCAACTGCAGATTCAAAATTGCAAATATTAGTGAACATATTTGTTATATATAAAAAGATGTGGCCCAATTTAGCCATTTTGAGAAGCAATATGTAATCTTACTGTAGTCGGAATGGTTTTGTTGGAACCCGTACAATT
>LJIJ01004289.1:0-15343 GCA_001718145.1 Orchesella cincta
CATTTAGTCTGATTTTGGTGAGTCACATATTTTTGTCTATAATTTTATCTGAATTTATTTCTGCCTCACGTAAAAAGTCAAGTTCTGGTTAATTCAGACTTCAGAAAAATGTGCATTATCAGCAATTGAAACAAAGTTTTTATTTAAATCTGGCACGACACAACGCCGAGCTGTTCCTTTTCCAAAATGGATTGAAGAATGGAACACTAATATAGAGCTACTTTTGGACGGATACGACGAGGTGAATAGCCAAGACTTGGAGCTGGCTAACGATTGTTTACGTTGCCTCATTGAGAAATTCGTTTCAGTCAGAATAATCGTGAGCACACGACCACATTTGCTGCTTTCCCTGGAGAATATTCTGCAAACCGTGGGCTTTAAAATTGAGCCCTTCTCCAACCAAGATCAGATTGAATTTCTTGTGAAATTTTGGAAAGCTCAACAACGCCCGGACAAGAACCTGGATTCAGAAAAACTAGCGAGATTTGGAACTCACTGTTTGAAAATCATGGAGACAAAAATAAGTGCAAACGACAGGAACATTGCAGGGATACCTCTTCTCTGTCTCCTTATTGCAGAGACGTATCAGAAAAACGCCGTGAATTATTCCGACCCCGATAACATCGTGGATGTGGTTTGGCACCCGTTGAGGCGGATATCACATGCATCACGGATCTCTTTAAACACGTCATTGAAGTCAAGTTCGAGCTGTACTATTCGCGCCATCAATTGAACTCCAGTTCCAGAGATAAGGTTGAACTGATGAATGCGCACATTGTCGAGTCCCTCCGGCTGCTTTTCCCCAACAACTGTAATATTCCACGGACTCACGATGCGTATCCAACTGAAACTCTCCTCCAAGTCGGGTTTTTGGAAAAGGGAAGCACAGAGCAAACACCCCGATTCATTCACCGCTCCTTTGCTGAATACTTCGTGTCGGTTCTAGCTGTCAACAATTTCCGAGAGAGGAACGAACAAGGTGACGAAGTTACCAAGTTTATCTTTTCAATTCTGCTATCCACAGCTGGAGTGGAACTCCCTTCTTATTGTCTTAGCAATTGATAGGATTATGTATATTCCTTGCAAGCACCTTCACTTTCCAACTAGCTGCCTATTTTATTAACGATCAAGTGCATTCGCTCCCACCAGCAAATTACAAAGATGTGGATAGAAATGATATTGCTCTGGCTTGTGCACACGATGATCACGTCCAACTGTTCCGGTACCTCCTGAAGTCCAAGTTTTTTGAGTTGGAAAAACCCACTCTGCTCAGTATAAACTTTTTGATGGTTACGGTTCTCAAGTCCAGCGCAGCAATGTTAGATTTCCTGATGGAGGAATTTGATCAGTTTGAAAACATGTTGTCCAGAATCCCATTTCTGTTGCTTAAAGCTGCTGCACAACGGGGAGTGTATTCTGTTTTTGAGCAACTTTGTTCAAGCCAGCGGTTCAGGAAAGTTATTGAGCAGAACCATGAAGAGAAGGAAAACCTGTTAGAAGTCGCGATTGAAGATACATGGGAGCCAACCTCACAAGTAGAAGGAAAAATTGAGCAGCGAATCCGGATAGTTCGCCTTCTCCTTCAAATCAATCCACTTCTCATTGACTTAGCTGAGTTTGATGAGCTAAATGTTCACATCTGCATTCTGCTTGAGTTAATAAAACCCAAGTATGGAGCAGAGTTTCTGTTAGCAAAGAAATCTACCGAAAGTTCTGTGCTTCAGGATGTTGCAGCTTACCTGACGGATGAGCAGTTTAACGTGTTTGTTCAAAGCATCCCGAAAGCCATTTTACAACAAATGCTAAAGGCAGATGATGAAAATGAGCAGAAACCGCTTCGCCTTCGTCTTACGAATTGTTGGCAGCGAGTGCCAACACTTTCGCTGCTTTCAAATTTACTGGATCCTGATGTTTTGGAGTCAGATTTTACTTTTGAAAGGAGCAGTGGCTGGCTTCGCACTTTAATTAATTTTTGGGGCAGTTGGTACGATGAAGGTCAGGGACGAATGTATTCAGCACTTCATCATGCGGCTAGAGAAAGAAACCGGAAACTTGTTGAGCTGTTCCTCTCCTTTGGAATGGATGTAAATGCCTCTGATAAATATGGCTCCACGCCGATATTTTATGCGGTGGAGTTTGAGTGGGACCGTGACACTACGGCCCAGTTCCAAGTTTTGGAGGAGCTTATCAAAAATGGTGCTGAGCTAACGAAATTGAATGGCAGTCAGCAAACCGTGCTTCATGTAGCAGCTCAGGGACGAGAGCCAGACACGATGAAATTTCTGTTGGAGAATGGCTTAGCCGCAGTACTCAACGCTCAAGATAGTGATGGAAACACAGCTCTGCATGCCGCCGTCCACTGGGCTCGTGACCATGACATTATATCGTTGTTGGTGGAGTGGGGGGCAGATGTCAACGCCACCAACCATTCCATTCACACTCCATTTATGGTATTATTGAAAGAAGGCTGTTGTTCCGCAACCCGTTTGGCTACAATGGCCTTGCTCATTTCAAAAGGCGCAGTGATGTCGAAGCAGACAGCGGCCCGTGCTTTGGAGGTAGTTGTCTGCGAAAACAATGGGCTTAGCCAGGAGGAGTATGAGCAGTTAGCTAACAAATGTCTGGAGAAAGGTGGAGTTCTAGAAAAAAAAGACGAAGCAGGAAAAAGTCTCCTTCATCATGCTGCATACAGTCAGTGTCTTCGCGGTGTCCAGTTCCTGCTCAGTCGCGGATTAAAACTAAATCTGAGAGACAACGACGGTAATACACCACTACACTTAGCTATTTCTAACTCCCTCTTCCAAAACGAGGAAGAGCGATTTCAGTTGGCAAAGGCTCTTGTTGACGCAGATAGTTCCATTGTGAATGTTTGCAACAGAGACGGTGAAACGGCAATCTCTGCCACTAAAACGGCATTTCTTGACTCAAAATTGTTGGAGCTGCTTCAGTGTTCTCCGGAAACAGCAACCAAATTCATGGAACTCATCATCAAGAGAAACCACGGGGGAACGAAATTCGATAAGGAATTGGCAAACACTTTGATAAAGTGTGGAGCGGAGCTAAATTGGAAAACTGAATCTGGGACAACTTGGCTTCATAACGCAGTGAGCTCCAGGCATCCTGATGCTATTAAATTTTTCGTTGACCAAGGAATTCATCCGGATGTAAGGGATAATGCCGGGAACACTCCAACCCATCACTTTTTGGCATCACTGAACAAGGATTTCAATTGGATTTATGTGGTAAATCGCCTCAGCTTTCTTGTTCAACTAGGAGCCAACGTCAAGGCAGTAAACAACAAGGGCGAATCACTTCTCCACTTGGCAGCTCGGAAAGGAAGCTTACCGGCAGTGGAATATCTCCTCTCAATGGGCTGCGACGTGAATGCAATTAATACGAAGGGAGATTCTGTTGTGGATTTGGCAATTAAGGTGTTCAGGGAGTGTGCTACAGAATCGGATGTAAACAATAATTTGAAGTTTGTGGATGTGATAAAGCTGATGATTGACCACGAGCTTGACTTAAGCCGCAAAAATAGGAACGGTGTCCTTTTTCTACATCTCATTTCATCATTTCTAGTCTCCTCACAGTTTCATCAAATTGTGGAACATGTAGTTTCAAAAGGAAAAGAGCAATCCTTTCTCCTCTTGGATGAATCAAATCAAAATTTTGTACAAGCTGCACAGAAACATTTTACGGTTTTGGATGAAACTGTGAGCTTGGTTAAGTGTTATGGATATACAAGGCTGAAAGCTGTTGTGCCAAGCGTAAATTATTAATGAAATCGATATAGTCAATTTATTCCCAGTCATGTTACGAATACACACTTTAAATAAAATATATTATTCATGATTGAAATTTACCAAATGGTTACTTTTGGTGTCTTTAATGTCTTTCATTATCACATTATTTAATTTATGAAATTCTTAAACATTCGGTGGAGATGATTAATTAGCAAAGAAGATTAATTAGGTAATAAAAAGGTAAGCGAGAGTAAATGTGTATAGTGGAAGGAACATACATATTTATGTATTTTGAGAGCCGGTTTCCCTTGCCTGATAAGGAAAGAGAGTTGATGCTATAAAGGAGCAGAAGGCAATTTCTATACTAGAGCCGAAGATGAAAGCTAACGTCAATCCGCTTTACTTTTTCGCATGGGTGCAGAATCTTCTTCGGCATGAAAAACTTCCTCTAGTCGACCCTTAAAACTTCCTCTGTCAAAATTTAACTTTTAATTACCTGGGGGGCTGCGCCCCCCAGACCCCCCGTTCCGAGGTTTTTTCCTTAAAACTTACCCGTATATATATTTCGATTTTCCTGGAAACTAACTTGGTTGTTTTTTGATTGATTATCTTTAAAGTAAACTATTACTACTCATTTGAACGAAGGTCAATCTCCAAAAGGATTCAATGACTTTTCTGCTTTGCACACCTTTCAATGTTATGTTTACCAACGTTCTCTCTACATTTAGTTAATAAAGATTTACTCATTTTATAACTGTAATTTTCAGGACTGCCAGATTCTTGGGAACCCAAAGTAGTACACCAAAAAATACAATTCTTAATCAATAATTTTTACTACCAGAACCGGGATAAATGAGATTCCTGATAAAACTAGGCAAAGTTGTAAACTAGTTGGGTGATGTTGGGCATTTGAGAGCAACTTTTAATATTCTGAGGCGTTTTTTACAATTTGAAGCATTTATTACTTTTTTAGAGCTATTTGTCACATTTTTCAGCAATATTTTACATGTTTATAGAGATGTTTTTATAGAGCTTTCCCCTTTTAGAGCAATTTTTACGGTTTTAGAGCGATTATTTACAGTTTCAGAGCAATTATTGACAGTTTCAGTGCGACTGTTTACATTTTAAGAGCGATTTTGGACATTTTGAGAATGATTTTGTGAATTTGTTTGATAGTTTCATGCTATTTTGGGCGAATCTTATGAAATTTAAGGTACTTGGCTGCATTTTTTGCAATTCAAGGCTTAATTACGGCACATTTATGAGCCATTTGGTGCCAAAAAATTTCCATTTTTCAAATTATTAGGATTCACATTTTCTGGTCAGAAAGACACACTAAGCTTGGTCAACCTCCTTTTTCCTCCCTTGCCCTTCCTTTCCCTCCTCCTTCCCTCTCCCCTCCTTCCTTCCTTCCCTTCCTTCCCTTCTTCTCCTTTTCCCTTTCCTTCCCTTTCCTTCCTTCTCTCTCCCCTTCCCTTCCCTCCCTTCCCCTTTCCTGATCTCCTTTCCCTCTTCCTTCCCTCTTCCTTCCCTCTCCTTTCCCTTTCCTTCCCTCTCCCTTTCCCTCCCTTCCCTTCCTTCCCTTCCTCCCTCCTTTTCCTTCCCTCTCCTTTTCCCTCCTTCCCCTTCCTTCCCCCTCTCTTTTTTCTCCCTTCCCCGTTTTTTCCCCTTTTTTCTTCTCTAGTCGCACTATAGCCACACTAGAAGATTCTGCACCCATGCTTTTTCGTTTCATGATTTGTTACTATGCATAAGTTGAAAAGAATATGAGTGAAGCTGGAAAGGTAAAATAGACATCAATCATCAATCAATATCAGTTTTCATAATGGGCTTGAACCAGGTATGTTTTTTGTGCATGTTTATAATTTATGATCATCTACATCATCAGGCCAGATTTTGAACCAATGAAAGAACAAGATTGAACATAGCTGATGATTTCGTAAGACTGTACTTTTATGTCAACTGGATGGCAAATTTCATTACCAATTCAAACATGATGAATTTATCTGAGCCTGTTTCCGTTCGTGCTATATTGAATAGGTTTACACGATAGATAATCCCTACTATTTCACACAAAGTGGATTGAGAAATTGGTGTAAGAAATTACTTATAAGTCACTATATTGTGATATAAAAGTATTAAAACGTAAGCTGAATTTTCAAAAATTATTTTACATCTATTCGATATGAAAAACTGGATAAAACGGAGCAAAAAGTGATACTGATTCTGATTTGCATATGCGTCGCAAATTCAAATCAGAGCTTCCAAACAGGGTCAAAGGTCACCATTAATATTTCGGATGACCATTATAACTTGTGATACACCATGTGAAAGCTACTGCACGGCTGTTAATGAATATGCAGTGCAAATTGAAATTGAAATAGGAACTTCCGGGCAGCATCATAGGTCACAATAAGTTTTAAAACTGACCAACATAGCTTATGATACACCATTTGAAAGCTACTGCAGTGCTGTTTTAAAATATTCATCGCAAGCTGAAATTTGAACTTTCAAACAGAGGTCAAAGGTCATGCGCTTTTAAATGACACACTTAGTGTGTGATATGTCATCAAAAAGCTAGTTTATTCAGGATTTCACTTATGACACATTTATGTAACAAATTGCATCTGCTTAAGGTACATCGCTGTCAAACTGTGGACAGCTATCAATGCGAATGTGGACAGCCATCAATGCGAATGTGGACAGCCATCAATGCAAATGTGGGCAGCCATCAATGTGAATATTAATATTAAAGTGTATCGGCTGTTGATAAAGCAGAAGAAAAAACGTGCTCACGAATTTAAAAATTTGCTTTTCGAATGATATTGCATTTCTGAAAACTTTGATTTCATGACTATCTTCATGTTCTCTTCATCACTTGCATTTTGTCTAATGTAAAACTATTACATATTATACTGCATTCAGGTTTGTTCTTAACATGATATGGATAGATTGTTTCCAGCGCTTTTAATAATTTTGGGTTCATGAAAAGGCAAGCTGAAAGTTACCAGCTAGTTTTTATTGCATTTCAAATTCAACTTTTAAAATGAAACTTAATACAAAGTACCAAACAGGGTTTATACTAATGAAGTATTTAATTACGTAATTGATTCAAGCACTAACTTATTCACTTGAAATGCCACTTTTTCTGACAATGATCTCCGATTCCCACATTTTGCTAATTACATTACTAGCTAGCGTCAGTGTTTCAACCCAAATGGTAGGAAAATTGACATATCTCACCATTTAAAGGCAAATTATTTCTACTTTGATTTTCGAGTTTGACATGGGAAAATGCATTTGCATACTAAATACGATGATTCAAGGTCATACTCTAGTGTGTACAAAACATTTTGCGAAAGAGGAACATTTGTATCGTATATAGTTACATATACATTATCAACAACTTGAATTGAGAAAAGTTGAAATTGATGTCAGTTGCATTTTGATACAAAAATATCATACCACTCCACTATGATTTAAAACCACCTACTTTTTCTCGAAATTCAAAATGCTTCAATCAAAAGTAGGTTCAAGGATTTGTGATAGTACTCGAATAAAGGACTATTTTACGAACATTTTGATGTATGTGTCGCCTCAATCCGCGCGCGCGGCGGTACTTTTCTTGCTGCTTCAAGTTTTAAAATCCGTAACCGCAAAAAATTACATTTTTTATTTCAATGCAATTCTTCTTATATTTTGTTATTAAACATTATTTCGTTTTGTAAAATTAATGTAATAATCATATTTCAAAATATTAGGCCACTTAAAAGTGAAATTTATTAGCTTTGAAAAATTTCGGTTTGGTGCTTTGGCGCATATCTTTAACCTAAAAGCTCTTAGAAAGACATCGCCGCGCGCGCGGATTGAGACGACACCCATATCAAAATGTTCGTAAAAGAGTCCTCTATTCGCCTAAATCACAAATCCTTGCAACCGCCTTTTGTATTAGGCCTGCAGAAGCGTGTCTGCTGGGAACCCACTAAAATAGGGTTAAAAATAGGCAATTATAGCTCCAAAACGGAGCATATTTACTGACCTGAAAGTAGTTTTATTGGATTCTCCACCCTTTTTTACCCCAGAAACATTAAGTTTTTTCCATAAATTCTGCTTCTACTTCTTCCCAATCTACATCCCTTTTGTATTTCGAGAAAAAGTTGACCGAATTAAATCATAGTGCAGTCATACCGGTAGTTGCGTTAAATTACGCAATAATATAAAATATAATATGAAAGTAGATTGTATGAACACTCACAGCGGATAATTCGCCCACGCAGCAATAATTAAACTAGACTACTCCATTAAATATTTATAGCACCATCTTACAAAATTCGAGATTCACCTCACACACCTCAAAATCTTCAAAATACATAGGAACATATCATTAGAGATTCCCCAAAGATATACCAAGACTGGCGATTGTTCGTTATGAACTTGACTCAAAATGAGCAAGACAGACTCCACCCAACAATAGCATAAAACCAGAAACATATGATATCAAGAAGTAAACAAAGCCTTTAAAGTACAGCTATGTGCAAAGGAGCAAATATATTCGCGCCCTTCTCCGTTCAAGCTGGCTCCGGAATGATTGTCATTGGATGTCGGGTATCCAATGCAAATCTCTTCGGAGCTACATTTAGGAGTCAAGTTCACAACGAACTATCCATCGGTCTTGATATAGTGCTGGTCTGTGGAGATTCCCTGATACAAGACATAATTACTCCTATTTACATTCGCTGTTTGGAAAGCATAATAATTGTTTACTGTCAAAATGACAAATATTACACTTTTGAGCAATACTGATGCTGTACACTGTTCCGATTCTACTAAAATAGAACGTTTTACATAATTTGATACGTATATTTAACAAGAAAATTAAGAAACAGGAAGCTTATCGATGGGTGTAGAGAATACAAAATCTTTTGGAAACAATTCACCTGCTCGAGAATACATGAGTCTGTAGACTTGTCGAACTGTTTCTCTCGACCCAGCGACGTCTCCAATTTTCCTTTTGCAAACGATTAAATTTCGATGCCTGAAATGATGAGAAATATTAATATTCTTATCATGGCACAATTAAAGTGAACCATAATTACACATAATTTTAAATACCTGTGAAACAATATAAATAGATGCCGCAACAGATAAAGGCGACCGACCTGTAACAATGCTCAAATCTTCTGCAGCTTTTGCAACTGCAGTCGCAGCATTCCGAACAGAGTTTGAAAGGCCCAAATGACAACAAAACCTGGACATCAAATCTCCCGTTGTAATAGCCTCCACGGAGATATCCAGTGCTGCTTGGACGAGCTTGAACACACGACCAATTTCTTTCTTGGAAGTTTGAGAAACAGCACAAACTTCTTTGAAAGTTTGAGGAACTCCTTCCTGACGGGAAGCAATACAAAGGCAGGCAGTGCAATGGAATAGTTGATCGACCTCTTAACTTCTTTCCAGCATGAATCGTCTAAAATATTATATTAGTGTTTTATGAGCATGATAAAATTAATATACACTCAAAAAGACAAATTAGCAACCTTAAATAAACTGTTGCCCGATCCACAATTGTCTTTGGTAAATGCAATCTATCACTATTTGACTAATTTCGTCGAATGCATTCATCAATGCACGATCTCACTGGAAACTGTTTTCCGCAATTTATATTTTGCGTTTCAATTCATCAAACCGGCGACCCCTCCCCTCTATATGTGTGGAAAGTAGATCCATTTAGCAATGTACTTTCAGCACTTCCAACGCGACAAGGATCAGCCCTTTGTTGCTAAAAGTTCGCCATTCTGATCCAATATCAATGACCCTAATTAATAAGGCAAAATCAAAATAAAAATCAATTTAGAAATGAGAATATCGCTTCCAGTTAATTGAAATTATAGAATACCTATCGCCCACAACAAGTGAACCTGAGTGAAGTCTACCCTCGACATATGACAGGACAGAAATTACACCTGAAAATTACAAAACGACATAATTAGTCATCGTACAAAAGTAGAAAATGTACTCATAGAACTAGTTAAGGAATCACAAAATATATTTGAATTAAAAATTTCATACAATTAGTTCTTCCAATTTCCGTTCTTCTGACTGCCAATTAACCTGACTCCAGTATCCCAAAAGTTATTTGATTGAACCTCGTCATTAATTCTCCTGAATATTAAGTAGATTTCCACACAAACACGATGAAATTGAGAGAGAAACACATGCAGAATATACGTTATGTTTTTTGGAGAATTGTCAGTCAGCCCTATAATGCATAGAAGATATACTTCTAAGCTTTTGGTTATATTGTTAGGATGGATTTGTTGGTAGGCACAAGATAAGCGACAGTGAATGTGTAATGTGGAAGGAACATACCTATTTATGTATTTTGTAAGTCGGTTTCCCTTGCCTGATAAGGAAAGAGGGTTGACACTATAAAGGAGCAGAAGGCAATTTCCATACAAGAGCTAAAGCTGAAAGCTAACGTCATTCCGCTTTACTTTTCGTTTAATGCTTTGTGACTATGCATAAGTAGAACAAAGCATGAGTGAGAGCCGGAAAGGAGAAACAATTAATTAAATCAATATCAGTTTTCATAATGGTTTTGAACGGGCATGTTAACAAATCTTCAGCATCAGATCACGTTTTGAGCCAATAAAATAAAAAATAGAAAGTGTGTGAGCTACTTTTAGGCATAAATGAAATGATAATTGATGGACAAATTCCATAGCTGCGGATGATTTCATAATACTCTAATTTCTTGTTAACTGTATGGCAAATTTCATTACTAATTCATACATTGTGAATTTATCTGAACCTGTTTCAATCCATGCATGCATAGATTCAGACGATAGAAATAATTATTACTTCGCAAAAATTGGATTGACAAATTGGTTGAGTAAATAACTTTATATGTCGCAACATGTGATATAAAATACATAAACATCTATTCGATATGAAAAAACTGGATAAAAAGAGCAAAACGTAAAAACAACAGCACTGGCAAAAGGAAATGAAAAATATGGGTTTTGTGGCATATCCTTTTCATCTGCGAGTGCAAAGCAATGCAGTGAATCGTTGCATACAATCATCAACATTATCGTCCAGACTTGCTTCGACTCTCTCTACACAGAGCTGAATTACCTTAAAAAGCAAACACAACGCAGCCCAAAACTCGTGTGTAGAGAGCTTGCTTATACATAAACGTGAAAGAAATGCCTAAACTCTCTTGGTTTGATGGAGTAAAGTGCCTTTGCTTGTAAAACAAGCAAAGCTGAGAGTGATGCTTGAAATACTCTGCCAGTAAAGTCGCTTGGCAGAGTAGAGCATTCGAGCAACGCGATGAAAAAAGGAGCAAAGTATCGTTATCACCAAGCTTTGTCGTCAAATCTGCTTGCAATGTAAAACCATATTTTCTTTTGTACATTTGGGTACACAGCGAACTTGCAAAGTATCCCTCTTGGTTCATGTCAAAGTTCAAAGTGTGGACAAATTCATCTAGTTCTATTACATGTCAAACCCCTCCTCAAAGATGACATCAGATGAAACGTACAAAACGGGAAAGCTGTAACATGATAATAAAGTATTTAAATGAACTTTGTTTTACTGATGCGCCAAAATATTTACTTGAAATGCAACCTGCAGTTACCCTGCATTGTTAATTCCTAACTCATTTACCTTACTAACTAGCGTGACAGTTATCAACCGAATGTATGAAAAACCGGCACTCAAGCTAACTCAAGCTTTATCACTTTGATCGAAAGTTTGGCATTGATAAAATGGTTTTGCCAAACAAGACAGAAGTTTGTCATCTCCGTTAAGCTCGAGTTACACAGAACTTCGGTAGTGTGTGGGTAATACAACAAATTCAATACTTTCTCACAACTACAAATCAAGGAAAAATAGTCATAGGTGAAAAAGCATGTAGTTGATAAGCCATTTAACCCCCAGTCAATGCTTTGGTACGTGGCAAATATGATAAGCTACTTTGGGAAAAAGGCTTTTGTGTTTGCTTTGGTAAACATGGTACAAATACATATGATAACAGAGAAGACATTTTGCCCACTCTTTTCAGACAAAATCCACAGTGAGAGAACGTCTCGCTTTTTGTGCATAAATTCACTTTTTTTTAACAATCACTAATTTTTTGTACATTGTCGCCGTCAAAAATCTTTGTATTAAATACAACATTACGTTATAAACAAGAAAATAATGTATAATAACATTTTATGATAAATTTTCGAGATAGTTAATTTTTAGTGCGTTTTAACGAATACGACCAATTTTGTCATTTTGATAATAAATTTATAACTTTCCAATCTACTGAACTATCAATGTTTTTTTGCCTTTTCTTGTCTACCACGTTTTTGCTTTTGGCCAATTGGCACTTTCCTTCCTTCAGGTCTCAAATATATTTTTGTTGCTAACAGCTTTTTCTAATTACATGCTTACAAATGTATTCTTTTTGAAACCACGACAAGTGCTTGTTGCACAGTGGTAATTGGAAACCCTCTAGCTGCTCCTCATACCAACCTCCCCTTATGTGGAACATGGTTTGAAACGAAATGTTCAAGAAGTGCTTTCCCACTTTTTAACAAACAATTTAACAGCAGCTGTAAACCTTTGTGAGATCTACTTAATACTCATTTGTCCAAATGACGCAACAGAGAGTGCCAATTTTCTACAAATATTACTGTTTCATGAATCTAAGCTTTTGAATAATTTTTGATTAAATTCCATCATTGTGGAGAGCTACTCAGACGAGCCGTCTAAAAAGTTCTGCGAGTTTTGTGTGTGACTTAATATAGATATGAGTAAAATCTACAGGTATGTAATATTTACTATTTGCATAAGCTACTATTTACACTGAATAGCTATTAAAATTCCTAACTTTTATTTTGTAGCTCTCTAGAATATAAATTCAGCATCGTGGGTATCATGTTTGTTTATCAAGAAATCTGCATATAGATATCTAATAATAATAATAAATATTTGACTTCTTGTTAAGTGAATCCTTTATATAAAAACTGTAGTTTCATATAATCGGTGGATGTCTACTACTTAAAAAACCTACTATGCAATTTCACCTGAAATGGTGAGGCAAAAATGTCTTTTTTGTGGTGACGCATTAAATGGCATGCCGTTAACAATAAATAGAACTCAGCTCAGCACACAACATTTAGTTTCCGAAAACAACGAAGAGATATGAGACTGACAGTTTATTTTGTATAATTAATTTTTTATTGTAATCATTCTAGTCTAGTCTGATATTAGTATTCCTTCTGAATACTACGAAATTTAAACACATAAGTGAGTGAATTTTTGTGCTTGGAAGCAACATTATATGTCCAACAAATATGGAATTTGCTTTATAGATGAGCATATACCTTTAACGAGAGCTTTATGCGAAGCACTCTTGCTCTACATAACTGAAGAGCAAAGACCAGATGCACAAAGGAACGAGCATGGCAATTGTGATGATGCTTTGCAAGTAGGTTTTACTGTTTGTTTTTTTATGCTCGTGAAGAAGAGAAGAGTGAGAATGCTACAAAGCTCATGTACTTTGATCTCCCTTTACACGGCCATACCACGTTGAACACACAGTCTCTCGTCCGATCACTGACAGTTAAGCAAACGTCGGGCCCGGTTAGTACTTTTGGATGGGTGACCGAACTGGGGAACCCCGGGTGCTGTTGTATTCAATTTGTGCTCATTTTTTATCAAGTTCTTTCTCTTTCATCTCAATTGTTAACACTGTCATTTTTGAAAAACTTGTAAATTGAATGTTATATTTGATTTTTCATTCAAGTGAATGCAAATTAAAAAAGTGCAATGAGATGCGAGATTGCGGGTGTGTTCATCTTAATAGTTTGTAGGGCTGATGTGAGCTGATTATGATGAAAATGATGAATAAGGCAGAAAATTATGTTAAAATATTGATACATGGTTTGTTGCCCAAGAAACGATTCTATCTATTGTCTGTGTGAAACTGTGTGCTCATAACAAAAGAACATAATTACTCCTAGTTCTCAGTCGAATTGAAAAACAGACATTCATCTTTCCTAATGAATACAGACCCTTTTACCATTCTTAATGTTGTCAATGATTTTAACTTCAAGTCTTCGACAGCTGAGATGACGGAGGGAGTTGTACCGGTGTAGGCTGGAATACGATAATCATCGACATTGATTAACACAGTACATGTAGAAGGACAACTAAAAAAGGAACTCCAAATAGAAAGCATGTTTGTATGGAACATGAAAAAATTGCGCATCCACAGCAGTATTTGCGGAAATGTCATTGTCAGCTCAAAATAAAATCGCCATCGTAAATAAATATTATGTGGTGAATGTGTGCTTTTTGAAAATGAAACACAATCTGATTATTCATGGGAGTGGTATTCTACGGATGTTAAGAAGGACAGCTGCTCGATTGTCGAAAGCGAAAAATGGTTCAAACCAACATAATTTTTTTTTTAATACTCCTAAGTTGTCCCCTGCGGATTTCTATTCTCTCCATAGCACGAATAAACCAGCGCTCTACGTTTTGTCTCCTATACGACATGATACTGAGATCAGTTGAGAGATTTAGAGCTTATCCCGTTTTAAGTTAAGTATGAATGAAGTGCAAAGGGGTTGTGGCTCTCTTTCAACAGAGCGCGAAGACATAGTGCTTAAACGTAACACACCAGTTCCACTCAAAAGTGCTGAGAACTACCACTGCAAACGAAGCCAATACTTGACGACGAAAACTTTCTTGATCCAACGTAATAATATTAGCGACACAAGTCGCGTAACTTTAGCATTGTTCGTTTAAGTAGATATGTTGAATCAGGCAACTTTTTACTGTAACCTGTTTATTAAAAGTGAAAAAATCTGTCCATCAAATATTTTATATACATTCTTGTCATCCTGCACGAGCTCATTAAAGGAAGGATACACACTTTTCATTTCATCGTTGCAGGAATCCGTTCGACTTGAGAAAACTTACAGTCCAATTCATTCCAAGCGTGAAGGGAAGCAGTCGTCTTATATAAGTCGAATCTCTAAAATGTTGGGGCATTGTTAATTTTTATTATTTTTGAAATAAAATCATTGTAGAGATGGATATTTTCCTGAAATCCGAAGATCTTCACGCCAATAAGTTATTCGAACAACGAACTTATAGTAGCACAAATTTTTTTAGGTAAGATAACATAAAACTTAATTTAATTTGACACCACAGTAACACAATCCCAAGACAATGAGTTGTATTATGAATGTTAACAAATATCAGATGTCAGATTATTTTTTATTACGTGTTATTTTTCTGAACATTGAGTAAAAGCACTGTAATTTTTAGTTATTAGCCTTTGTTTTTTTTTTTTGTGCTTTTCAGAATGAAATTCGATGAACGGTGCGCTTTCTCAGAGACCAGGATGACGATGACTGCATAATGGACAATGCGGTGGCGTGAATTGAGTACAGAAAGAAACACCCGTTTTGAAGCAGTATATATATTGACTGGATAAGACTTCGAATGGCCCGGTTCCTGCTTCTATAGGTGAGCAGACGTATTCATTTTAGTAAAAATGGAGAGCCATTAGCTATGAAGAAATTTAGAGAATT
>LJIJ01004290.1:0-15340 GCA_001718145.1 Orchesella cincta
ACGGTGAATGAGTTTTTAGTATACGAGACAGTCATTGTGTTTAATAAGCTGGAAGAATTGCACTTTTCCAGCCCGCTTGTACAAATATTTTTAAGCTGTTCGTGAATAATGCTCATCTACCAATCATTAGCAATTTTTCCTTTGACATGGGGAACACCAGAGCTGAACGAGTTTTCAGAATCCCTAATAAAACAAGTTGCCCACAATTCAACAAAATATTTGAAAACTGTGTCGATTTTGAAATTGACGAAGGCACCAGCTTTTGGCTCTTTGGATCTCAGCAGCTGCCAACACTGAATAATGTATCCAATTTAGTCTTAAAATCATTTAATGTGCCTTCTACCAAATATAATGTGAGTGATTTATACATCCATTTGCTCAACGATGTGTTCCCCAACGTTGAGAAGGCTAAAGTTGAATGGTTTTGAGTTCCACCATTCTTTTTGAGAGCACGTTGTCATTCATGAAGAGTTTGGTGGAGTTGAGCGTAGGTGTGGAACTTCTAGGAATGACGTTTGACTTAAATTCCATCCCCAATCAAGTCCTCGAAGTAGATTTGTACTTGGATTTTAAATATTGTAATATTTCAGGAAGGGTGCCTCAACTGGTCAGCATGAACGTCTCGAGAATGGAACGTATGAAAAGTTTACGCATTACAACGTAGATGTTCGTCACTACTCGTTCCACCTCCATTTAACTTAAAGGATAATAATAAATAGTTCCATGTAAACCATTTTTACCTGTAATATGCTTGTCAAATAAAGAATATTTGTAATTTTTCAGTTCAAACGTAGTTTTTACTAACAAAAAGAATTACAGTAGCATTATATTCATATCATTTTGGGTAGCAAAGCCTGCGTATTGAAAGATCACAAGTAAGCATACTCATTACGCTTATAAACCTTTGGTAGGTGAGCGAAACACATTGCAGTAGCTGTGCATATTGCAAGAGCCAAGCTCACGTAACTAAACCATTCCAACATGCAGTTTCTCATTGTATCACTTCACCCCATTTATACACAAGAGTCATGCGCCATACTCAAACCCTTTTTTTAACACATTTGCTGCTCAGCCCATAGTTTGTAACTTTTCATGTTTACTATGTATTGTGCAGTAGTTAACTTGATAGTTACCAAAATACATTGATATTTTTAATGCAAAATTAGCTAACTATTTGTATATATAAGCATGCGAATTAGTTTATTTTATAATTTTTTGACGTTTCCACAAAAGAAAATAGATGTAAAGACAAAAGCCTTCAAAGAGAGTAGTGTTGAATGGTTGGTATCAGAAGATGACTGTGAATCATCACTTACCTGGCGTAGGAATTAGCACGATCCGCAAGGTGCTTTTCCCATCCGGAGTCGGCCCATTGCACTACGGGTTTGATGAAGGGTGCGATAGTCGCTAATGTCGATTACTCGGGCGCATGATTTTTTTTCGGGGGTTTGCGTCCGCCGCATGCCCCTGACAATTTAATCAAAGATAACTCTCCTCTTCTACTGTAATGTAGATCGCTGTATCCATTTCAAACATGATACAACCAATGTATGTAAATTAAGATAGTAACCGGTCTTCCCCATAACCGAAATCGTAACCGTCACTCGAGTTAATGACACTTTGTAACGACTGATGGCGTTAACGACAATTCCTGTTCGCGTTCAGTGTGCATTTGCATACTTACAACTAGTTCAGAACACAGACATGGCAAACTAAACGAATATGGAATTTTAAACCTGAGAAACTATACGCATGCAATCTGGTTTTATTCCAACTATTTTGCATTGCCAATACATGACTGTTTTGGAGTTTAGAATGAAATAAATCTAACAGTAGACACAATTAATAATTAAACGGTACATCTATCAAATACTACAAAAAATACATAAATACATACATCAAATTAACATATCTAATGCTCACTACTTGACAAGTTTAGCCAATTTCGACTGGTTTTTACGCTTAGTTCCTGCCCGTAAAACTTCTCGATTTTTGTTTCTGACATGAAACCAAAGGCGCACTGTTACATAATATAAAATCAAATTGGCTACCAGAGGGGAGCTGTGTTCCTTATTACAGCCTAGTCCAAAAGCGTTCATGTTTGGAAGATTTTCTAGAAATGAAGGAACGAAGTCAGCAACAGCGTCAGGACGTGACAATTTATCCTGTAAAGCTGGTTCTAGGGTATCGTTTATCATGCTTTACAACACATTTACCTCATATGAAATGATGTTCCCCTAATCCATTGGCATTTGGTTGAGAACCAAGAAGAAAAGTTGTCAGCTCCAGATATTCCAATAGAAAACACAACACTAACTTCTGGTTATCAACGTATCATTTACAAATGATAAGTCCACAATTCAGGAAATCACAAATGGTTCAGATGTTGTTGTTTTGATCATACGGCCTCCGGTGATGCTTAATTCTGTACTAACTACCTTGATTTAAAAACCTTCCCTTTAATTAAAAACGTCGTTGACTCTTCTCTTATTTCACCGGAAGGATTTTCCACAACAAACATGCCGACCCAACCTGTCACCTTTCAAAAATGCATGGAACGTAAATAAATCCAATACAGCTACTGAAGAAAGCAAGTGAAAGAACCAGGAACATGCATTGGCGCCGTTGCGGAAGAAAGTAGAACTGTTTGGAGAAAGCTCCACGCCAACGATAATGCATTTAGATATGGCCACGGATACTAGTTAATGCATATATTCTGATACAACTAACTGACTATGACGTAGTCAGGATAGTGGCTATTACTCTGAAATATGCTCTCATGGAAGTACCCTCGACAAAAGCTGCTTGAGTGAGTATGAATGTTGAAGAAAAAGTATCAAGTCAAGTTCTAATATACGTGACCACGATGCAATATAATATATGAAGTCAATAGATACTTAAATGCATTACGTACAGGTATACCTTTCCATTTCAGTTTGTGCACAGCATCACCAAGTGAGGAGCTGAAGCTTTGTAATGACTTGTTTATTTGTAATCCCGATCATTTTTACAACATGTATTATAGCTGGTGATATTTTTGTGATATGCTGAATATTTTTATATACGCTGCATTTATTTGCACTGGCTACTCAAAGCATACATTTTATATGCATTCAATATGCGAATTCATTGATTTTGCACGTATCTGTGAATGATTTTATGATGTACAGTGCATATTTATGTAATACTTGTCAAGTTTTTGGTGAATAAATGCTATTTTTGTAATGATATTGTAATTGGCCTTTTTATTGCTGCATTTTATTCATTTTGTATTATAACCTTTTTGACAACAGGTGGCTGTGTATTGAACGTAAGTCTCATTTCCCCTGAATATGATGTAGGTTTTCCAGAATATACAGATGAACAATGTGGTCCTTTCTGATATTCCTCATTCGGAATGTCAAGCAGGCGGCATATGCAATTACATGAGGAATGATAGACTGATGAACAACCCCCGTAAGAAAATGAGAAAACGGACCATTTGAGAAGATACAAACATCATCTCCACCATGTGTCTCCTCGATTAAAGGGAGTCCGGTCATTTGCTTGTAGTCTTTATCATCTATGAATACATTAATACCAAAAGCCATTGTAATTCGGAGATGCCAATAATGTGGAAATTAATCAAACTCTTTCTCTCTGACCTTACTTAAGGGGTCATTGGTAAGGTCATAACGTTCTCCATTCCCCAGGATTTGTAGCCAGGCCCATTAGCATAACTGATTGTGGTATACGGTAGACCATCCACATCTGATTTATCTGCAAAACCTAGAATGGGATTGCCTCTAGGAGGATATCCGCTGAATGTCATTACATGCGAATGATCTGCAGTGACTAAAATCAGAGTTTCACATTCGGATGTATTTTTAACTGCGGTTAAAACAGCGTCATCCATCGCTATCGTCTCTATGAAAGCTTTTTGGGCTTTTGAGTCATGATGAGCATGATCTTGAGCAAGGAAATAATATTATTCTAAAAACGTTTATGAATAAAATACAAATAATAACTTATTTTCATGTTCATAAATGTGGTACCAATGCGGCCACCTAAAAAAAATCAAGAAAGTCAGTTTTAATAAAGGCATTTGGGCAAACAAGATGAATTTGGTTTCATACGTACCTTCCACAAGCAAGAAGAATCCCTTGGGATTACGACTCAAAATTTGAATAGCAATTTTCGTCATTTCTGCTAAACTCGGATCCGCAGTGGTATTAGCGTCAGCGACGTAGTCCATGTGATCCCAGCTAAATAACCCTGCGTATTTAATTATTAAATAACCATTACGATCAATTTAATTCTTTTAAATTGATTGAATTAGTTCTGTGTGCAAATTTATTTTTTCAATCTTACCAAGGAGAAAGTCGGTTTTGCTCACATCCACATTGAAAAGCTGCTCTTTGTTCCAAACATATTTTGCAGAGGTTGATTTTTACTCTGGATCCAAGTTTCTATAAGGTTTTTACCATCAGTTCGTTTGCCCGGCTGGTTGGATTCAACATCAGAACGGTGACAGGCGTCAACTCACGTCGACCCCTCCCAAAATTACTAAAAATTTATAATCTAAATTGGAATTAATTTTTAAAGACAAAATGTATGTTTTACATTCAAGCGCTTCCCAACATCACCAAGAACAAGCTGCTCGCAATATCATCACAAGTGTCAGGATTTTTCCAGAATCCTCTACTATTTTGTTATTTTCCCAATCTCTAACAATGTTGAGTTCATTTTTAAATTGTGTAAAAGTTAAACTATTATACGACAAGTTAAAATCCGTACCTATCTGCAGCATTTGCATAAGCCCCTGCAGGGGTTGCATGGGTAACGCGAGTGGTGGTGACGATTCCAGTCCACATTCCATAAGTCTATTTTTAATTTAATTTTTAAACGTAATTACTTGAATCATAATAGCATATACATAAAACGAAACTGGTTACTTGAGCCCAAGCGAGCACACTTGAAACATGGTTTGATTTGTTCATTTGGCCTATGCAGTCACCAAATAGCACGTTTGGTGTTAGCCCGATTGTCGCAATGTTTGCTAATCGTACCAAGTTGAAATAGAGCATTCAGAACGCGAACAAAAATGCTTACATGTAAATACTTTCAAGGCAAATTAAACAAGATTACCCAGAGTTCCACATAAATAGGCTGTAGCTGAGCATGCTGAATCCGCAACTTGACTATCCTCGCAGTATGTCTATTGCAAAAAGGGAAACAAGTAATTTATTAGACCTTGTTTATTTACTTTTTGTAAAGTTTACTACTGGAATGTCAGCATGCAAAAATAGTCTGAAATGTTTAGATTAAATTTGTAACCAAACCTTAGCCAGTGCGATATTTGGGAACTGTTCAAAGTTGAGTTGACTCCTCCCCAGTCTTGCCATCCCGTTGTCCTTTAAATATCCTTGAAGCCGTTATTGTGGGAATGCTCATTCCATCACCAAGAAAGAAAATAATATTTTTTGCTTGTCGTTCGATTAGTACAACTCTCTATTTTTCTGCGAAGCGATGACTGCGGGGTTTCAAACCAATTACGATAATCTGCAATAGAATTACAAATGTATCATTGGGTCAAAATGCTGGAATAATAAAGCATTGCAATGCATATTTGCACTTCTTACTTTCGGATTTAGTAGAGCTAGATCTCATTTTCGGATACGGCTTGATGTTATGCATACAATTGTCCCAGTGGGAATCTGGAAAGAAAGAAATTATGTAAAATTGTTTTCAAAACTAAACCTGGACATGAACCATCTCCAGTTGAAACGTGACGTCCGAAACATTGTGAAACTGAATTAATTATGAGGCAAAAACAAAGCAAGTTTCCGGATTGGCGTTGGAAATTCCTGCATAACCAAGATGTTATGAACATGATAAATCTCGTTTTCCACCACAAACAGGTAATGTTCAGTCGTTGGGTTGACATTTGTGATTAAACGCGATATTTTCCCTCTATCTTGCATTAATACCAGATCAATTATATTTGCACATTAAAACGTTCACGCTCTCTTTAGCTAAGACTCTACTCCGATACATAGGTTCTGTAATTTTGTTGCTGATTGGCACAATCTTTTTTAAATTATCCGATTTTGTTATGTATGTTGCAAGCTTTACAGTTATTTATGCAGCTAATAATATGTTCTTCCAGTCTTGTTACGATATCAAAACTGGAAAGTAGGTTCAAACAATGTCTAATGCAAAAACCAGTTGAAATTCCCTTTTAATGCTCATCAATGGTTTCTCAAACCTAATTACTTGATACGAATGCATATTTTTTCCATTATGAATTAAACAATTTTTCTAAAATGATTTCATTGGTTGTAATAAAACCTTTAAAATAAGTTTGAAATAAAAAAAAGATAACCAAACCTAAAATTCACGAAATAGGGTCAGGGACATAGGTACATGACATTTTAATGATGCAGAGCTAAAAAAAATAGCTATCCATGTACGCAAACATTTTCAGTAAAAATCAAGTGTTCTGTCAAACAGTTTATCAACAAAAATACGGTAGAAGTGGTAAATCTTAACATCTTTATGAAGTATTGATGAAAATCACACTACGCTGATGAATGAAATTTTACATTAAATGTTTTCTTTTACAACTTCAACGTTTAAAATTCATGATACACGATCGATTTGCTAAAACATCATTTAACTAGAAAAATAGTTTATAATTTGACAACTTTGAAATTAAATTTATTATTGTGGCATGCAAATGATTTTGTGCAAGGAAAGAGACTACTTGCGTGTTTACCTCCTACATGCTTAAATATAACATCACTCATGAATACAGCAACGTTGCACATTTGATCCGATAGAGACACAACCATTATCCCATTTTACCGACTTCCATCCATAAGGACAGGTTCCCCAAACACAAAATGACCCTCGGCTGTCCCCCAAATCATGACAGTCATAATATTTGTCTTTTGATGAAACTGCAATAAATGCATGTTTAAAGTATTCAAAAGAAAGCTTCCAGCAATATATTATATAATATGTCAACTTACCAATTGCAATAGTAGGATGATGATCAAATTTTCCAGTAAGATTTTCTGAAGTTGACGCATGATGTTTGTAAATGGAATAAGGTGTTATTTAAAAATACAAAACTTAATATATCAGCATGCAGTTTTAGTACTCAACTAAAGAAACATTCTATTGAAAGTATAGGGAGCGCTCAGTATGCTGTTTTTAGAGTTCATTATCAGCAAAATGCAAATTACTACATGAATGCAAGACTATTCACAATTTGTAAAATCATGATGTCAACTAAACACGACAAATGGCAACATGACAGATAACAAAATTACATATCCTGTTTTTGCTATTGGTAAATAAGCATAAAAATAATGCGATATATGCTTTAAACTATCGATAAGCAGTAGCATACATATGCATGACATCCAACCGATCTTAACTATCCACAGTTCATTAGTCTGTGAATTGTGTTTGTTTTTATGCTTACGCAGGCCGCTGTTTATATATGCATATTTGAATAAGAGAGGAGTTCTCAATCAATAAAATACAGATCTATTGTAGCTGTTGATGATTCGTCATGTTGTGCGTCTTTTTCTCACGTAACAGTTTAGATTTGTAAAGGATCTGTTCTGTATTCATACCTTTATGCAAAGCGCATATCAATTTCATATTATGCTAGCAATAGGTAATGGGTAACTTCATATTGTATCAACGCATAGAAAGACCCCCAGTCAGAAATCAATCTACAAGCTAAACCTCATGGAAAAAGTACATATCTGACTTTCCTGTGATGAATATCGTGGTACATACAATTCACAATGCATCTGCGTGATAAAAATGCATAGCTGCTTTGACTCAAAACACAACCACCTGTTTGCTCAAGCACAAGCATGTTACGGAAACTTGCTTTTATTCCGGTTTACGCTATGCGGCATCAAAAGTTTTAACTCTGATTTTGAAATCACATTGTTTTGGAAACCGGTAAAGCATATTAGTTGGAAAGTGCTGTATTGTAGCATAAAAATGTCAGCACTATATAATATCTGCATCTTTTGTTCTCGTGACTGTGACCGGGATGAAATTTGTGAATCTGAACTTCAGAACAGACAAACTAAAATCCTAAAACAGTTTCTGAAATTAGTGGAGAGATATTTGGAAACTAGTTTCCTTCCTCAGACTGCAAATCGAAACTTTGAAGACGTAGTATTGGAAACATGTCCAGATTGTTTGATTGTGATTGAGTCATTTTGTAGTTTGTATCACAAATGGAAATGTTTGGAAATGGAGTTGGAGTGGAGGCTCAGAAAGTTGAGCGACGCAATGAAAAGCTTGGAAGGAAGGAACTATGAGTCCAGATTAAATGCTCAGTGCAACAATGAAGACAGTGAGTTATCGGAAGTTTTGAAAAAATTTAGAACAGATTTTCAACAAAAATGTAAGGATTGAATTTCCACTTTAGAAATGTTTTTTTCTTTTCTTTTTGCATTATGTACACAATAATATGTTTGAATATATTTGGTATGCATGGCTATTTCAGGCATCCATCAATTTTCCAAGTCCTTTCCAAGAGTATCTCTCAACCGTTGGAAAGATCTTCCAACCAAGCAGGAAGTGTGCCATTTAAACAGCGAAGTCGGTGCGGATTTCAATCCACTCTTTTTAGGTTGGGTTTCTACTTTGGCAGTGGTATTCCAACTTGGACTCGGGAATTTGTTACAAAAATCCAATGAAGTAGGAGAAGTGGTGACATCATCACATTCTGATTTCGAATGTTGTGGTGATGATGATGATGAGCAGTTTGAGCAAGTACAGATTCGTCAAAACCTATCATCTTGCAGTGGCGCAAGGGAAATTGGATTCTTTGCATCTTCGGATAGCCAATTTGTATTAGAAAATACACCAAAAGTAGAGTTGGAAAGCAGGTAATTCTTTCTGCAAGGTTTCCATAATTAGTAATAAAAAGGTAGCTGTAACTTGCTAATCGAACTGATTTCTTCAAAAACTTCCATCTTTGCAGTGAATTCAAGAGACCATCATCTAAACCAAAGTTGAAGCTTTCTCTGAAAGTCAAAAATCGGAAGCGAATGGGGCTCCCCAAATATTCATTCACAGGCAGTGACAATCAGCGACATTATCCCCCAACCAAATCTCGGTTCAGATGCTTTTGTTGCATTAAAAACTTTGGCAGCCTTTTCCAACTAAAATGTCATCAAAGAACGTTCACCCATGTTTTGATGAAACGTAAATTCCTGGATAAACAAGTGCATCCCAAGCGTTTAAAGAGAATCAAACGGCCGAGTAAAAACAGCAACAAAATAAAATCTAGTAGTGCAGTGACAAATGAACATGTAGTTGTAGGAGTGCTCCGCCCTCTGCAAAAAACTACAAATCCGAACTCTGTAATGGATGATTCTGATGGAAGTTTACGAAATGATGAGCAAAACTCCTTGGCTAATGATGATGATGATTGGAATTTGAGCTCTAGGGATGATGATAGTTCCTGCAGCTCATCCGGAAGTACTTCCAGCAGCAGTTCCAGTGGAAGCATTTCAAACGACGAAGAGGAGGAACGTCCTTGTTCTCCATCAGAAAAATTGGAAGTCCCAACCGAAAGCTTTACTTGTACAATTGGTTCTTGCTTGCAAAGTTTTTACTTCAAAGAGGAACTTGACGACCATCTACAGCTTCATGGAAGGTTCCCTTGCTCACTTTGTGACGTGGTTGAGGAATACGCTCCAGATCTAGCGCTGCACGAAAGCGACCACATGAAACAAGTGAAAATAGAAGGTCAAGTTGAGAAAAGGGATAAGAAGAGGAAGAAATCAGGGAAAGTTGTACGTTACTGCGCTCGTTGCAGCTTCTCAACAGAGCAGAGATATCTGTATATTAATCACTATTTGAAAACCCATCTAAAAGTTCCAACGCAGCGCATCAAATGTCGGGTTTGCAAAGTTTGGACAAAGGATCGAAAGCACTTTAGTTTACATATGAAGCATGCACATGAAGCAAAATTAGACGGAGCAGTGGTTGAAGATACTACGGGAGTTGATTCAAAGTCGGTTAAAAAGTGCCAAATATGTCCTGGTTCTTTTTTTAAAAGAAGGCAACTACAATCACAAAAAGAATTTATTTGTGGACAAGATCTTGCAAATTCCAATACTTCATCAGATAAAGAGCAAAGTCAACCAGTTCCTGCCAAATGTACCGACTGTGGAAGTCTTTTTGCGTGTACGTCAACCCTCGAGAAACACAAGGAGAATTGTAAAACGAAAGAGATCAATATAAAAGTCTGTAAGAAAAAATTTCCTTGTGAAGCGGGCTCATGCAAACACAGTTTTGATTTCAAACAGGAGCTTGAAATCCACCAGAAGCATCACGGCCAGTTTTCATGCCAGTTTTGCAAAGTTGTCAAGACATTTGTCCATAATTTAGTGATTCACGAAAGAGTTCACGCCAGAAAGAAGAGTAAAGGTGACAAAACTCATTTCCATTGTGCCAGATGTAATTACAAAGTGTCAAGACTTAAAAGAGGCAAAATGACAATTGTGAACCACTACCTAAAAAAACATTTTGGTCTGCCTCTTCAACGTGTCAAGTGTTCAATATGTAAAGCAAAGACGTTTAAAAATGAGGAAGACTTTGAAAACCACCGGAAGCTACACGGAAAATTCACCTGTTCATTTTGCCCCGTTATTGAGAACTACGCTCCTAATCTGGCTATTCATGAATCCACTCATGTCCAGTCAGCGTTAGCACCTTCTGCAAAAGGTGATCGTCGTGGGCAACCTTATAGCTGCTCGAGATGCACTTCCATCATTCACGGGAAATTTCGCTTTGTAGAGCACTTTCTTGAAACTCATTTGAACCTGCCTTCCGAGTGTGTCACTTGCCAAAACTGTGGTGAAAAATGTTCGTATAACGGCTTAAGTACACATCTCAAGAGCCATCATGACGTACGTGGAATCCGCGAGGAAGAAGTAGCGAAATGCGATAAATGCCAAGCTTTCTTTATCAAGCAGATTCAGCTGGTAAGCCACCAAAAGAAACGACACGGTGAAGACAACTTAACTTGTGTAGATTGCGGGAAAAAGTACGTAAATCCATTTGTATTACAAACGCACAGGATCGTTGTGCATAAAAAGAAGGAGGCTGACTTTCCACTAGCTTGTGATGCTCCAAGTTGTGAGAGAAGATTTGAAAGAAAAGCAGAATTGGAATGGCACAAGCATAATATCCATGCAGGGAAAGGGAAAAATAACTCATGGGTTTGTGACAAGTGTGGGAAAAAGTGCTCCACAAAGATTGCATTCGTAACTCATATTCAAGTTCACGGGGAAAAGAAAACCACTCTAAAAAAGAGGGTGGAACCGAGGCGCTTTGTTTGTGAACAGTGTGGAAAAGCGTTACTCTCTCGGCAAGCACTAGAAATTCACCAAATGACTCACACAGGACCGGTGAGCTGGATATGGGGTTGCTTGTTTTGTGGCAAAAAGTGTTTAACCGAGCACGGACTTCAAGGTCATTTGAGGGCTCACGTCAAGAAAAGCCATATATTTGCCAGACTTGTGGGCAGAGTATGCGCTTGGAAGAGACTTGAGAAATCACAGGAACAAAAAACATAACGCCAATGAGCAGCCGATTCCCCGTAGAGCCGTGAATGCTCGTGTGAGCAAGAAAGGACAGAAGCTTCCACCACGATTATGGAAATAAGAATGAAACTACAATGCAATCAACGTCGTGCTTGTACACGATGATTGTATTATTTAAAAAGCTGTTGTCTAACTTTGATTACTACGCGTATGATTGAATGTATGACTAAAGTTGAATAAAATAAAAACTCGTTAATTTTTCAAGACAATGTTCACAATTAGTCAAAAACCTGAGCATATAATAAAAATTCACTTTACCCGTACATTATGTTTTTCATTTACTTGGTATGTACCTATAGCAGATAACATTTTCGATTTAATGTATTTGACTTCTGATGCACAAGTTCTGATAATGCTTCCTATTTCACACCCACCGCAATACTTCAAAAGAAGCACTTGCATTTGTTATAGTCATAAGACAATTAGCCAGGAAAGAAACGGCCAAGCATTACTTGAAAAAGGATGAGTTTTACCTGAAAATTGACCGGATGGATATATGTACGATGATCATGATAAATGAGTTGGTCGGCAAAAAAGGAAAAAAGGATGTGTATATAAACCCTAATCCCAAGTAACCATTCGTCATCAATTCTACATCGCGACAGCATCGAAGTTCGACTTTTCGATATGGAAGCGATATCAAACCTTAATTTATATTGTGATCGAAATAATACCGAAATGCTATCGATGTGTCCGCGTTTCGACCTCGATAGTTCAAAGATGTTCTATACTGTATACCGCAGCGAGATAAGGATATTAGGTCGCAGCAATATGTAAAATAGCAAACGGATGCTCTCAATATATATTTATACTAGTTGAAACTTATACATAATAGTAAGTAAATATGCAGTCAGTGCCTTCATGAAATACCATTGAATACAAATTTATTATTTTACACAAAGGGTATCGTTTATTACGACACCAGAAGAAAGTAGCGATTGAGTTACATTTTACAATATAGATCACACTTTAACAAACCCAAACAAAACGGTTTGACGTATAAATAAAATTAGATGTCGCATTAATTTTGTTTCACTGACCAACTTCTAAAAAAACTAATAAACAACCGTTTCTTTCCACTTCTAAGTTCTGCTGGCTTAAATCGGTAAATATTTACTTCACTGTCACAGTTCAAATTGTGGGAAGATTTCCTGTCGTCTACAAGTGGAACTTGCTTGTTGATGAGAGTCAATGAAAATGAAATTGCACTATGAACTTGTTGTTTCTATCCAGTATCGACGACCGGTTTCGGAGTATTTTATTGCCTTCATCAGGCTGTAATTTTTAGAAATGATTATAATTATAGATAAGATATTTACACAACTTTCAAGGTTCACAATTTATATACAGATATTATATGTACAATGGAGAATGGAGAAATACTTACTCGACTGGAAGAATTAGATTATTGTTATTAATTAGAGTTACCACTTTGTTTAGGGATAGATTGTTAAAAAGAGCTGAAGATTAAAATCAGAATAAAACTTTTTTTAGCATAAATTCACAATTGCCTAATACATATTATATTTACAGACACTTATTAAATTTTAAGTCATTTTAAATATAAAATGAAAGACATTGATTGGCCAGAAAGAGCAAAGAACATCATTATTAAACCTTCAATTTCGAGGTGGAGAAAGGAAGGCCTAGAACCCCCGATGAATGTTAGAAATAGATTTGCTAACGATATTAGTGCTAGGATACTGCAAGGAAATTTGGAAATTACAGCTGAGAAAGTTCACAATAGATTCAAGGAAGCAGAAATAGGTATTACTACCAGTAATGCAAGGCCAATCTCACATAACCCCTCTTTTTTCGGGTCAAATCCACAAGCAGAACAAACTAGCTCAAATGTCACAAAACCAAACAGCAAACAGAATTTCCACAATAAAAATCGTACAGTGAAGGAAATAACAACTAACAGACGAGAGAAACCGCAGAAAAGAACGACTAATCCCAATTTTAATCGTAATCGTCAAGTTCCAAATAAGGATTGTTTGTTTGAAAAGGATTTAACCAATATTAATAAAGATCTTAGTCATTTTAATTGACAACCCTGTACCAATGGAGTAGTAAAAACTACACGTAAAAATAGGAAGTTTGTAAACTTACAGAAAGTTTTTCCATTTTATAATAAACTATCGAAGTCCAACAAAAAGATACTTTACGCAATGCAGTCGAATTTTGGTAATAATACTGACTCTGTACATAATTTGACAAAGTTCTCAATTTCCCCTTCTGTTAATATCACATTGAATTTAGGTCTGAAATATAGTTTTAACCTGAAACCAGATGTAAATAAAATAAGGTATGATATGGAAGAGGGTATACGTAAAGTTGCATGGCATATATTCTTTGCCAACGAAGGTGAAACAACAGAGATGGATGAACTAGCCAAAATATCTCATAGGATTAAGAAAACAATAGGTATAAGATCCAAAGAATGTCCACTAGAAAATGAATTGTTTAGCAAGTCTTTTACAACTAATGTAATTACTAAGTTAAAGCAAAACACAACACCTTGTAATTCTCTACATCATTACCTAATACAGGACCTCAAACAGTTTATAAATGAAAATCATGTAGTTATAAAAATGAGTGACAAAAACGCGGGCATCTGTATAATGAACAAATCTGATTATGAGAATGAGATTTTTAGACAATTAAATGATATGAATGTGTACAGACCTGCCACCAGAACGGAGTTTGAGAACAAAACTTTTGATTTTATTGATAAGACAAAGACACTCCAAAAAACCACTTTGAACTTTCTAAATATTAAGTCTATTATACCAACAATCCGAGAGCCAGCCAAATTCTACATTCTTCCAAAAATTCACAAAAAATTTGATACTTTCCCACAAGGTAGACCGATTTCAAGCACCATAAAATGCTCAAATAAGGGAGTATCAATGATTTTAGATAGCTTACTTAAACCTTTGAGTTTATTTATACCAGATCTAATCTTAGATACACCCCATTTGCTACATAATCTGAGTAAATTAAATCTTAGACCAAATAGAAAATATATAGCAGTGGTTGCTGACATTCAATCCATGTACCTTGAACTACCATTAAACACATGTAAAAAGAATTGCATGGAATTTTTCCGTAAATATCAACATATAGCCAAATTCCCATTCCCGGTTAACCAAGATCAACTGAAACATTTGCTTGATCTGAGCCTCGATTTTAGTTACCTAGCTTATGACAATCAATACTATTATCAACATAAGGGTATCCAAATGGGAAATAGTAGCAGCGTCTCAATAGCAAACATTACAGCAGCTGTAGAACTGTTCGGTATGACAAGAATGGAAATAATATTTAAAGGAAGGTTTATTGATGATATTATCATGATCATTGATGTCACTGATATAGACAATGTAGTAAACTGGCTCGAAGATCTATTTACACACAATTTTCTTAAATTTACGTACGAATACAGTGAATCAAATGTCAATTTCTTAGATTTAAATATCAGTATACTAGAGAACAAAATTGTCACCAAATTATATGCAAAACCAATGAGTAAACATGAATTTTTACATTATTCCTCAAACCACCCACGTCATATAATGAAATCTCTCCCATATTCATGTGGTTTACGAATTATTAGATCCTGTTCTGAACAACATGATCGGGAAAGAGAGTTAAATTTACTAATGCAGAAGTTTGAAAGACGAAAATATCCCAGTTCTCAACTG
>LJIJ01004291.1:0-15338 GCA_001718145.1 Orchesella cincta
GTCTTGATAGATCTCCTTCGTAATTAACGCTTTCAGGGTCATTAAAAATTGGGCACTAAAATCATCAAGAAATTATTAGCCACAATTCTCCAGTTTTAGTTTTTACAATTTAAAAATTAATCTCACTGATAATGACTGTGCAGAAAATGTCATACAAATTCCTTTTCAGAGTCGGCATCAGCCAGGATCGGCACGAAGCTACTTTTCTCCGGAAACTGGAACCGGAAGAAATGTGGGGTGTGGTGAGATGTGTAAAAACTTTTGGTAACATTTCACCTAAATGGAACAAAAGTTTATACTCAATTCCTGACACTCAGTTTTGATTAGTTGTAAAGAAATGTAGTTAGTTACTCAGAGCATAAAATCCCGCTTCCTCCTCAATCTCAAATGTGTTACCAAACATCCTGTTTGCTTTCCGATGATAAAATCACGGTGATTGGAAGAGGCATCCTCAGGCCGCTGCCGTTGAGGAGGCAAATGGTTCGCCTCCACTAAAATGTGTATCTGTAATACACATTTGTATGAGAATGTCGCTATTTTCATGAAGTTATTAGTGTGAACGTTACGTGTCTTTTAATATCTTCGGCAACATAAGGTTGAAAGCATAAATGAAGCGGATTCAGCTCTCGGTTGTAAACCAGTGACAAACACGAAATTTGGTGAGGTTGATTGTTTCCAACTTTCAAGCGAGATTTGTTTCCTTGAAAAAATATAATTTTGATGGTTATAAATATGTGAATCAAGTTTATTTAATTATTTGATGACCTAATAAATTGGTTAACCTTTAATAAATCTCCAAGTGGTGAATGGTTACTTTGGTAAATGCAATGTTGGTTGAGTTTTGGAGTATCACTACATTCTGACCAATTTCACAGATTTTCCTGCACTGATCTTGTGCAGTGGTGGGTTCGTGAAATAAAATTACTGTGAATGATGGCAGCTATTCTGGGAAGGTAGATTGAAAGATGTTTCATTGCCATGGTTTGCCTATATAAATAAAATTAATTTTATTACTTTTAAATTGAAATTTTAAATTAATGGCAGAGTAATGTTACAATGACCAAACAGTCAGTTCTTATCTGAAGATGCAAATGCAAATCCAATTTTTAAAGGAAACAACTACCGCATGAAAATGTGAGCGAGTTTTTTTGCTTTACATCACAAGTCAAAGATCGTTCATATCATTTTGCTAGCTCTACATACAAGTAGTTGAAGCAGCAGTTGAATATCAGAGTATCATTCCTTTTAAAATATCAATTAAATAATGTTATATAATATGCAGTAACAGCCTGACAAGTAAAATATTCAAATATCATTGTGATATAGAGATGTTGATGATGAAACAAATAGATGAAGCACTGCCAAAGTTTATTTGCAACTGAGGAGAGATGAGTAGAAAGGTTCTTGTTCCCATCTTCCACAACATAGCGAGCTCGTCTTTGCGTGACAATCAGTCAAAGCCGGTTGCTACTACAGGTTATTCAAGTGTTGTCCAAATGCTTTTTACCAGAAATACGTAAGCAAGCACTCTTCTTTTTTTTTTTTTTTTTTTTTTTTTCTTTTTTTTTTTTTTTTTTTTTTTTTTTTTTTTTTTTTTTTTTTTTTTTGTTTCTTTTGTGTGTTTTTCTAGCAACCGGCTCTTGACTGCTGTCACGCAAAGTACCGAGCTCGAGTTATTTGTGGAAAGATGGAACAAGAACCCTTTTCTACTCATCTCTCCTCAGTTGCAAATAGACTTTAGCCGGTGCTTCATCTACTTGTTTCATCATCAACATCTCTCTATCACAATGATATTTGAATATTTTACTTGTCAGGCTCGTTTTGTATTTACATTATAAAGCATTATTTAATTGAAATTTTAGAAGGAATGAGATCTGACATTCAAAGCACAGTTCAGAAATGTATTTAATAAGTTCTCTTTAGTTCATTTAAAAAACAGTTTAATATCAAAATTAGGATACTGAAATTATGTGAAGTTTAAGTGATATTACATTATAGCAACTGAAAAGGAATTAGCAGTCGTTCTTTATAAAAGAATATTTTTGCTAATCCCCTCAATCTACTCACGGTAAATCAGTGTGGAATACAAAACAAACTGCAAATCCCAACGTGTTATCTTTCTTCTCGCGACTGCTTTCAAGCTGGGGTTTCAATGAGGATATACGTATATGTTTCTGCTCAACTGACTTGTATGTACTAGCTAGCAAATGATATGAACGATCTTTGACACTTGTGGAAAGCAAAAAAAACTCGCTCACATTTTCATGCGGTAGTTGTTTCCTTTAAAAATTGGATTTGTATTTGTATTTCTAGATTAGGACTGACTTTGGTCATTGTAATTGAAGTTGATATTTTACTTTTTATTTTCTGTTTTATTAATTATACTGCTTTATGATTCTTGCAGTTTTAAAACCATTTCAATTGGAGTTAATGAAAAATTAATTTTATTTATAAAGACAAACCATGGCAATGAAACATCTTTCAATCTACCTTCGCAGAATAGCTGCTATCATTCACAGTAATTTATTTCACGAACCCACCACTGCACAAGATTGTGCAAGAAAACCTGTGAAATTGGTCAGAAATGTAGTGATACTCTAAAACCCAACCAACATTGCGTTTACCAGTATAACCATTCGCCACTTGGAGATTTATTAAAGGTTAAACAATTTATTAGGTCATCAAATAATTAAATAAACTGGAGTCAACATATTTAACCCTCAAAAATTGTATTTGTAGGAAACAAATCTCCGCTTGAAAGTTGGAACTAATGCAACCTCACCAAATTTCGTGTTTGTCACTGTTATACAACCAAGAGCTGAATCCGCTTCATTTATGCTTCAACCTTATGTTGCCGAAAATATTGAAAAGACAGCGTAAGCGTTCACCTAATAAACTTCATGAAAATAGCGACATTTCTCTTTTTCATACAAATGCCGTTTTTACAGATACACATTTTATGTGGAGCGAACCATTTGCCTCCTCAACGCAGCGCCTGAGGATCCTCTTCCAATCACCGTGATTTTATCATCGGAAAGCAAACAGGATGTTTAGTACACATTTGAGATTGACGAGAAGCGGGATTTTATGCTCGAGTAACTAACTACATTTCATTTACTAACCAAAATGAATGTCAGGAATTTAACACTTTTGTTTTTAGGTGGAATGTTACCAAAAGTTTTGACATATCTCACAACACCCCACATTTCTTCCGGTTCCAGTTTCCGGAGAAAAGTAGCTTCGTGCGGATCCTGGCTGATGCCGACTCTGAGAAGGAAGTTTGCATGACATTTTCTGCACAATCATTATCAGTGAGATTAATTTTTAATTGTAAAAACTTAAAAGGAGAATTGTGGCTAACAATTTCTGATGATTTTAGTGCCCAATTTTGATGAGCCTGAAAGCGTTAATTATGAAGGAATTTACCAAACCATTAGTAGTTTTGGGGCACTCATAGTCAAAAGGCAGGGCTCGTTCCAACAAGAATTTATCGTTGTGCTCGTTGTTCATCCAAATAATGAGAAATGTATGCGATGGAATCCCTTTTCCTTGCCAAATGACAACTTGGTACAAACCCGATCAAATAAGGGCACTTCTCCACTAAAATCCACGTCATTATTTGTCTCTAGCCTTGCAAAAGCTGAGGAAGAACTGAGTCTGGGTCCCATTTCAAAACTTTTTTATTGGATGCTTCCCAGTCTGATTGCGATTGGAATTGTTGTCGCGGCATATGTAGCTTTAACATTCAGACATAAATGGATTAGGTAATTTTTATACTTTAAATGTTCATGAAAACAAAACATAAAATTAATGGGTTCTCCAAACTTTTCTAGACAAACTCCCATTTCCCGTCCTGCTCAACCCTTAAAAAAGGAACGCGTTAAAAGGGGATTGTTGACAAACAACTATATTAAAAACTTACACGTTTCAAAGTTCACAAAAGGGAAAAAATCCATCTATGTTGTTGGAATTGTGGCTTTGTTTTACTTGATTCCCACTATTCAGTTTGCAGCATATTATTTCCGGGTAACAAAGCAACCCAAAAAGAATTAAAATTTATGACATAGTTTTGTAGTAAAATATTAATATTATTTAGGTTGGAACTAGCACAGGAAATCTAGACCTTTGCTACTACAACTTCCGATGTGCCCAGCCCATCTGGTATTTTCTGGACTTTAACCATCTATTTTCAAATCTGCCATACATGATATTCGGTCTTCTATTTTGCCTGATTGTGAAAGTACATGAGAGTAAATTGAATGGAATTTTGGAACTCCACCAAGCCAACAATCAAATTGAACTGGGTCCAATCGTTCACCAAACCCAAGACGGAGTAGAAGCTATTGAACTTGGAATTCCTCCGAATTTTGGAATGTTTAAAACGCTTGGAATAGCCTTGTTTTTGGAAGGGGTACTCAGCGCTTCATATCACTTGTGTCCTAACCAAGCTACATTTCAATTTGGTAACGATTTTAGTCATTCTGTCTTGAATTTGAAGTTGAAAAGTTAATGATGATTCTCAATTGCATTTCCAAGATACTTGCTTCATGTACGTAATAGCTGTTCTCTCAACTGTCCTCATTTATCAACAACGACATCCTAGATGGTTCAACTCGTAAGAAATGTTCAAAATGATTAACAAAATTTTCATTTTTTTTTACAGAAACCACACTTTTGGAACTTTAGGATGTATGTTATTTCTAACCTTTGTGGGTTTGCTGCTTGAGGCTGTGGTTACGTCTGAAAATAGATCCATATATATGTTCACATTGGGAACTTGCTTTTGGCTGTTTCAGCTGGGCGTCACGCTCCTAGTTTGCTTCAACTACATTTTTGTTGGAGTGTTGGATGAGCGTCAGCGACCTGTAAACGATGGAAATATTTTTCGGCACGTTTGGAGACGAGACACTTGGAAAATGGAAAATTTGCACTCACACCGTCTTGTTTACCCTACCATTTCTATTTTGATAACATTGACGCTTGGATTTGTGTGGTACTTTTGTCAATTGACTATTTCTGACTATCTTCTGTATCTCCTGATTGCCAAGCTGATTTGTAGTGTGACGTATTATTTCATCATGAAAGTGTTCATGATGAGTTTGCCCAAACCTCCTCCACATTTCCGTTAGTTTACTTTTACTATCGGGAGCGTTTGCCGGTGTTGCGTTGTTTTATTACATGCAAGCAGCAGCAGAGTGGGGATTAGTCCAGCCGAGTCTCGTGCTAAAAATCGTGCGTGTGTAGACCTGTTTTGGATTGGGGAGTATCCCTACGATTCCCATGATCTTTGGCACTTTCTCACCGCAGCTGCCCTCTTTCTTGCTTTCAACGTATGTGTGGGAATTTAAAATGCAACAAATTATTTGCAAAGTTGGTTTGCTAAAATGTTTTACTCTCTTTTGATTTCAGGGATTGCTCATTTTGGATGATGATTTGGTAGCTACTCCTTGGACAGACATATCAGTTTTCTAAGATCGGGTTTTCTTGCAAAAATATTTTATTTGAGGTTATTAAAGTGCAATATACTCTGAAAGTTTGTAACTATTAAACAGCATAACGTGCAGTGAGTTACATATGCATTTTTCTTAAATGTTTGAAAGAATTCCTTCAAATATTTGACTTGGTTATTTATATTTCTAAAAAAAGACTGCAACCTTTATGTTTTAAGTATCTAGGAGCTTAAATTGTTTTGTAATCGTTCGCAATTGATAAAACCCGATAATGAAATTGTGCAAACAGGGTTTTTGTATTGTGTAATTACGGGATTGTTTTTTAATACAGATGCAAATAAGGACTTAATACGCAACGACATATCGGGTTAATTTGTACCACATTTCATGAAAATATAAATTAACTTACACAACAAGCATACAATTTTGCATGTACACGAAACTAACTTCATATGCAACTCTCAACAGAATCCTGTATAAACGGACAATCTTCAACTCATGGAGATTTTGCTAATATAACTGTAAGGATTAAACTTATAAATATTTACTTCAAAACGACTACTTCTACAATGCAGTGATTTGAGTTGCATTTACAGCTGCAGGAAACATGGCCAAATTGGTTACTTAATCACCAATTTCGCGATTTATCACCGTAGTGGCTACCGTTTTCCAATATTGGCTACTTTTTGATTTTTGCAATACGTATTTGTATAAAAACGATAGCCACTACGGATACTTTCAAGGTGGCCAATTTGGTGATAAAGTAACGAATTCGGCAATGTTTCCTGCAGCTGGTTTATGTGCAACTAAAAATATGAGCTATGAATGAACTAAAATGTAACAAGTAAGTTTACCAACATATCAACAGCAGCATCAGCCCATTCGAGAAAGGTGTCCTTTCCAATTCCATAAAACGGAGCTGAGAGTTTGATAACCAATGGTTGCATAGAATACGTCGCCTTAAACGCGTAGCTCTTTCGCCTAGACCCTTTGACAATTTTATCCTTGAATTCCTGGGAAACTACCACCAGCCCATGAACGAGACTGCACTCATTGTAGTAGGTTAGCAAGGCTATTGCAATCGCTGCTACCATCAGCAATCCCGCAGCTGCTCCAGATACTGTTGCGAAGAGGTATTCCATGTGGCGAACAACAACGAAGCTCATTACAGCAAAGATTACCATTAACGCTCCAGAATGTAGGGCCACTTTGAAGTCCCCAACTACAATATTCATATTATTGCAAATAAGTTGGAGTGATCGATAGAAACAAATCATCCTGTCTTCTGAGACAAACCCTAGTTGTCTTGTTGAGAATTTTCGATAGCTGGATGGTCCCATGGGTGTCAATGCCATGCACCACAACTGCGGAGACACAACTGCTACGAGAGCGGCCATTATTATGGTCACCACAGTGTTTGTAGCAAGGAGTGCTCCCCAACCCAACCACATGATTATCGGGACACTTTCCCAATTCAATCCGAGATTTATTTCCAGTAGCAATTCGCAGATACGATGCGTTGGTTCAGCTGGATGAAAGGTGACAACACATAGTGCCAACGGGACTCCTAGCGAAAGGGCTGACATTAGAAAAACCAGTCTCTCAAATTGGAGATGCTTTGGTGTTTGAAAATCCGCCTTTGTGAGTACTTCTTTGAATTCAGCTGAAATTGGAAAGGAGATGTAAATTAGCAAAAATAAATTTAAATTCTGAATATATAATAGTATATTAACTGTAGCTACCTTTCATTGAATTGTTGAAAGTAAGTAGTCCATTGATTGTTTGTACAAGTTCGTATTTTTTAGTTTTTATCTGGGAAACGGCCACTTGAACCGCTGCAATAATCACTGTCATTGCAAAACTGATTAGTACGTAGACATCTCTCATTGCTTTTGCATTCTCATTATCCACGTGTACTTCTTCGGGTATATCCTCATCGTAAAAGGTTGTTACGACTGTTAGGAATACAAGACAACCATATGTGTGTCCCTGTATATAACAAGTGTACCAGAACAGGTAGTTGTAGATTTCACTGAAGACAAATCGGTGGGCTTCATTGTTCCAGTAAAGTATATGGCTGCCAGTACAAGTCAGTAGCTTTCCCAATCTGATTGTTAGACATTTCTCAACGAAAGAACTAATCATGTTTAATGTGAAAATTCTGACTCTGTGTTTTTTATCATAAAAATGGATTTTAAAAGAACTTTCATTGTTTTAGTTTCGTTAACTGTCGTTAAAACCAAATTAAAGAAGTTCTGCGGAATTCAGAAGTGTGGACGAGAGTGCGATTGGACGGCAAAGGGTATGCTTGGGAAATTTATTTTTGATTTGGTTCAGGTACTTTTAATCGATGTTGGTAACTTTACATGTGCAAGACATAAAACATAATATAATCAGTTTTATAAACATAACGGTTTTCCTCCTTAAGGTATTACTGCATGAAATCCAGATGTACCTTAATCCAAAGTATAGGCTTACCAAAGGAATTATGACTGAAGCAATCCTTATATACGACTATGCGTTAGAGCAGCAATCCTTCCAAACTATTATGCTTCTGAACTTCATTAAGAAGGAATTATGTATGACTTTTCAAAGTACTGGACATGGACTTAGTTTACCATCCAAACGGTTGATGAAAATGTGCAGAGGTATCAGGGTAGCTTGTTGTTGAGTTGGTAGATTTAAACGAAGTTACAATCTTGAGGCGTGTCAATATTCTTTAGAAAAATCAAATAATTTAAGGTAGCAGTAAAATTATTTGCTAGTTCTTCTCAGACTTTTGGTTATATCTCGATATTTTAAAATTTTTTTGGTTTTTTAGTCATCCAACTAATCGATAAATCTTTTATCAAAAATCATGTAATTTCACGATTTATGAAGAATCTGAGAAACATGGGCGAGTTTCTGGGCATAAAATTAATGTCAGGTACATAATTTTATCTAATAAATTTGCAGAGTTAAATAAACATTATTTTCGTTCCCTTAGATGTAGATTTTACGTGTCATTACCAATTTTTTTTTGGATACCCAAGTCTCTTCCTTACTTAATATCGCTTCTTCTTAAGAATGCCTCGAGAGCTAATTTTTTAGCCATACGTGACCCAAGATTTCTATGCAGGAATATAGGTAAAATCAAAACCAAAACTTGTTTTTAAAAACAAGTTTGCATATGTAAATACTTATATACAATTTTGGAAATTTTAGTACAACCTTGACATACCAGCAAAAATAAATTTTCAAATTTAGTACTGCCGCTCTTTATTCCCTTCCGTGTTCTTAACTTTAAAAAAATGCAAATTCAGCTTATACAGACATAGAAGATTTAAGTTATCTTGGTTTCAATAGAAGTTTCTGACAATTTTCCATGTTGTTATTCTTGTTCATTGTGTTGTTTAATAATAATTTTACCCATGGAATTATAAGTTAGACTCTGTTCATCGCCATGATAAATACATTTTCTTATGCCGCTTCTCGAACTTCAGCCAACACTTTGCTATCGTGAACGTACTGCGTCGCAAATAAGGAGTCGCAATCCCAAAAACATATTTTTTACACATAGCTCCGTGCGCCGTTGTATTCTGCCAAATTTTACCTGCTTATAACGAATTTTTCTACAAACAATTTTCAGAATGTTTTTATCCTCCTTTAGACACAATGTGCCTGACCGTCTAAAGTGTGCTTACCCTTAATGTCCACAATTTAAATATAAACTAGCGCTAAATTCCGAATATTTAACATGTTAAAGCAATACATGCAGCTCCCTTTCATTGACACCAAAATCTGAATACTTTGTGTTTATTTTGACGCCAATTTTAAACGATTTAAACCAGCATATGTGCACCGCATATTTTTGCCGTTATTGAGCGCACATATTTATATACAGATTCTGCGCCCTTTCATAACCACACTCTTTTGAAATTAAGTATTACTTCTAAGCAAAGCAAAAAACTCATTTTTAAGCGATTACTAAGTTAAAATGCCATTGTAATTCGGCTTGAAAATCAAATTTGACTTGACAATTATTTTTTAAATAACGCTGTTTTCGGATTCCCATCGCTTTTTGAAAAATGATAAAATGTTCTTCTGATGAATCGGTTCGTTGATGTTCACACAAAATTGCAGGTGATTAGGTCAAAAAATGGCAGCAATACCAAAGCTATTGCTTCAGGGCCATAATACATATGACAATCTTTACTAGCTCTACTTTAATATAATTTCAACTAACTCACTTTTTTATATGATATTCATTCAACAACTAAATCACGAGTGTTGAGCTCTGAACTTTAAAAAAGGTTTAAATGGCTCGAACCCACTGAATAACGTTGTCATATAGTATGTAAAATTGATTACCTACCTTTTAGGGTACCAACTTGTTTGTACTTCTAGTGGGGAACAGTTGTAAATACAAACACGATAAAACCATGTGCATCTCAATTGTAGCTCTCTCCAAAAATACGGCGCATTGCTTTGTCTCGTGAAAGACCTACTCAAACCGAAAATTAAAAATGAAATAAACCTTGGCCAAAACGAAAATTTAATTAAACATCCTTCAAAAATGTTCATGAAGCAAAATGTAACGAGTGCAGCTTGTTGCTTCATACCTTCCAGTTGCAGGGTAACGAATTCCGATGAGAATCCTGACGTCACAGTCAAAGCTGTGAAGTCAACTTGAAAAAACGTATACGTGGTTTCAGTTTATTTCAGTTTTTAAAATGCAAGAAAATGTATTTTTTAATTGAAGAGAAAACAATGAGTGATTTAAAAACATCGTTAATTCATTAGTGCTAACTGGAGTAGAAAGATCTACTGTACTGATCCACTAGTCATGTAATTGTCATTATATGAGATGACAAATAATGTTAAAAATTACAAACAAGGATTTCCCATGATTCTGGTTTCTCAAAGACTATAACAACTTATCGTATAAATATGGTACTTGTTTAGAATTGTGTAATACTGCAGCAAATATGCTGGTTAGCTTGCTTGTCAGATTTGAACAAATACTACTATCTAATTAAAAAATTAGCCGACCCAAAGCATTTTGAATAGTAATAATTTCAAGAGTATTCGGTACCAAATTTTTGCTCCACGTATTCCGTATCGACGTGTAACGCTGAATGTTCTTTCAAGTATCACATCAGAATCGAAACTGTAACTATTTTATTGAAGCACTAAATTGCATCAGACGCACCACGCAAATCAAACGGATTGTTCCCAGTTGTGTTTCCCCCAGACGCTCTTGCGATCATTATCAGTCAATGTAGTTTGAGGCGTGAATGTATTGTCTTAAACTCTTTTTAAACGCAGTCTATAATCCTAAGACACCAAAGTATTTTAGCCTGCATTTCTTAGATGAAGATTTGGTAGTTACTTCTTGGATGGATCTATCAGTTTTATTTATTTATATCAATATATTTTGAACGTCATTTAATAAGAACAATATTTCTTTAATTATATAAAGCGACCGGCAGTATGCTCTTTCCCGAGTTTTTAGGATGCACTTACAATGTTTTTGGATGCTTTTTGAATGCTCCTTCAAAATACCTTCAAAATTGCAATTTAAACTAATATTTGAGCGAATTGATAAATACCAACACGTTTTGCTGCCTAATTCACGTTTTAAACTTATACTTTAAACACAAAGATAAGCTATTCTACTTCCATTTTGTTTTCCCTGCCATTCCCATGAAAATCGTTTTCAAAAATAAAACCCATTTTAGTTAAACTGTTGTTTTTTTGTACAACATTGACAAGTAAAAATGAATATCTTCGAACAAATGCTACTATATAGAAGAAAATAGCAAAATGAAATTAGATTTTCTATCAAAAAGGGCAAATTTTTATCTTTATTTTGAAATATCATGTCAATTTTTACTCGTGATGCTTGTTGACCCCCCATGATGCTCTTTGGATGCTTTGGAGAGACCATAGCCACAAGTGCAATTAGAATAAGGGTTAAAATAGTATTTGTAGCCAGAAGTGCTCCCCAGCACAACCAAAGGAGTATTGGGACAGTTTCCCAAGATGATCCAAGTTGTATTTCCAGAAGCCAGTCACAGACTCGATGTGTTGGCTCGGCTGGATGAAAGGTGACAACACAAAGTGCCAACGGGATTCCAAGTGAAAGGGTTGAGATTAGAAGAACCAACCTTTCAAACTGGAGGTGATTTAACGTTTTGAAATCCGCCTTCGTTAGGACATTCTTGAATTCATCTAAAATTTAATTTATTTAACTAATTTTTTAGTACTCAAATACAAACGTAGATTAAAATAAGTAAATTCACCAGTTTATAAATTACCTTTCATTGCATTGTTAAATGCAAATAGTCCATTGATTGATTGTACAAGCTCGTACTTTTTTGTTTTTATCTGCGAAACGGCCACCTGAACCGTAGCAATTATGACTGTCATTGCAAAACTTATAAATGAATGGACGTCTCTGATTGTGTTCTGATTTTTGGTGTCTATTTCATTTTCATTGGGTATATCGTTGTCGTAAACGGTGACTACGACTGTAAGAAATACAAGGCAGCCATATGTGTGGCCCTGTAAGTAAGCGCTGTACCAGAGCAAGTAGTTGTAGAATTCACTGAAAACAAATTGTTGGGCTTTATTGTTCCAGTGCAGTATGTGGCAGCCAGTACAAGTCAGCAATTTCCCTAGCCTGACCTTTAGGCATTCTTCAACCAAGGAAGTAATCATAGTTATAGTTTAAACCACGGTCGTCAAGAGGACGACTGGTGTTGTAAAAGGAATGTCTGGAAATTTTATGTGAAAGTCTGCTACACAGGTACTTTGAAGCGATGGGAGCAACTTAACGTGAAAAAATATTAAACAGGCTGGTTTTTCCTGGTTGTAGTTTTACTACCTGAAATCCAGATGTACCTTGGTCCAAAATATAAGTTACCCAATATGTCTGGATGCAATCCAATACAGATTATGTCTATGCGGTGTAGCAGTAATTTTGCCAAATTTTTATGCTTATGAACATCATTTATTAGGAATTAAGCGATTTAACTTTTCAAACTACTAGATATTGTATGAGGTAGCTTATCTAAAAAGGTACAATTTTTTGATGAAAATATAGAGAGGTACAGGGTTAGCTTATGGTTGAGATGGCAGTTTTAAACAAAACTAAAAACTGGAGGCGTTTCAATAAACACTAGAGAAATTAAGCATTTTTAAGTAGCTACTTATCCTTGATTTACGATAAAAAAGGTGTTGTCTTTCCTAGGGATCTGACTCCATTTAATTATTTTAGATGTCCGACTCCTCTCCGATTGTCGTTTTGTCTCACGCATACCTTTAATTGTTATACGTATCATTTTTGCAGCCGTTGGTACTGCCACACTTGTCTACGGCTATAGTATAGCTCCGTTTCTTATTAGAGAGTTCCGACTGGGAAGAAATAATTACAAAATGGATAACAGCTTGCGACAATCACAAATAGTTTGGATTATGTTCAGAAACAACTGCTCCAAACAAATATTTTTAATGCTTTTGTATATTCATCGTTGTTTTCAATGGTTGTTGCATGATTTATGCTCTTTATTGCAAGTTTGTCCTAATCAAATATTGGTCTCAATTTACCTCATTTCCAAACTGCAACTTGCACAGGTTTGGCAACGGGGTTTTTGACATGTCTTTTGGAGTTGGGAAGATTTATTTCCTGTAAAGTTGCTAAAACATTAGGTTCCTGGAGGAAAATGAAGTTTACCAATGAGGTAAGCAAGAAGTTGATGAAAAAGTTTAGAAAATCGTGTAAACCAATTGTGATGGGATATGGAAAGCAGTATGTGACTGGGAGAGTAAGCATTCTGATTTTCTACAGGGGCATTGTGAGAGGCACATTTGAAGCTTGCTGACCAGTAAATAATCATAATGTTTTGTATTTTTCTAGTAACATCTTATTTATATATCTTTATGAGCACTTCCTTTAGGTAAGTAAACAGGCTATATTTAATGCTGTTGCGTAAGTAACGTCTGATTTATTAAATCAAGCTGTCCATCACTACTAGAACATTTTTTTAGGGCCGGTTCCTAAAACCTAGAACATGCTTATAGTACAACATTTGTTTACCTCCTAATTAGTATCAGCAAATTATACAGTATGTTTATCTAACACGCTCAAATAACTTGCAAATCCTATACTGAAAAAGAGTATAGTAACAAAACTGACAATTTTTAGAATTTGTTAATGTCCTGAAGAAAGCGTAGAGTTTTGCGCAGAAAGCTAGACAAAAAATAAACTAATTAAAATGTCCTCTCAAAACGTTTCGTTTGAATTCAAAACTGACACTTACTAACAGTTGCAGCTAGGTAGGCAAATTTAGCTACCTTTTTGGTTGCTATATTTCTACTACCAGGAAGCTAAATTTAGCTGCCTTGTTGATCCGCAAACATAAGCAGGAAAGGTAAAGTTTCAAAAATGGTTGAAAATGGCTGATATTAAGTTTTTAAGGTAATTCGGGCACGCTCTTTCGACTGGGAGTGAAAGTTTGGCTCTAAACTTCCATCAACCGCATCAAAATGGCAAGGTAGCAGAATTTGGCTATCGTTTCCTATCCAACACATGTTAAAGGTAGCAAAATATAGCTACCTGGTAGCTAAATTTAGCTACCCTTTTGGTAGCTAAATATAGCTTCCAGGTAGCTAAATCTGCCTACCTAGCCGCCACTGCTAAAGTAATTAAAAACTAATTTACTGCTATGCAATACAACTATGGCTGTACCACACCTGTCCAACAACTGTTGTCTAAATAAAATACCAATATTACAATTTAGTTGCAGTTTAGTTCTTACTAAATTAAAACATAGCTATGATCAAAATGTGACCAGCAAATTTACAAGCATATCAACCGCAGCATTAGACTATTCCAGAAAAGTATCGCGGCTGACTCCGTGAAACGGTGCCGAGGGTTTGATGACCAATGGCATAGGCGTCGCCACGAAGTTTCGGGTGGGTGTTTACGACACCGTTTTGTGATGGATTGTGTGCTTAAAAAGGATTTTATGCTATTGCAAATCTGAGAATTTGATCAAACTTGTATAAAGTTTACTAGAAATGTGTTTTTTGATTTTTCGAAAGATTTTGAATTAGCCAAAAAGGCAACGCTTACTTCTCCACTCCAATTTTGAACATGCAGATTAATAATCAGCTTATAACTAGGCGGTCAATTTGCGTAAAAATAACTTAATTGAGATCAAGTTTTACTCATATACATCTTGACAGTTTAAGAGCATGTTGCATGCAAAATTAAAATTCTATAGTTTTTGTTGGCCTTAACAAGTATAAAATCACTAAGAATCCTAACAAATCGAATTTTTCACTGATTAATACTTTTAAAGTACTACCAGGTAATATATTTGTTAAAACCTTCTTAAATACTTTTGGTTAAACACTAGTAAAGTCAGCGTTTTTGTAGCATGTTATGAATGTCTTTAAAACATACTTTACGAGATTTTAGAACATATTTCCATACATTAAATAACCGATTTTATAGCATATTTAACGAGATCATACTTATAACATTTGATTCTTCAACTCCAAAGAAAAAGAAGTATATTGTATAAATATTTCAAAAATTTCCTAGTTGGCTGACATTTTATAGGATGGACTATTTTTTTGGGTGTACATCGTACACCCTGTACACCCGGTGGCAACGGCACTGACCAATGGTCGCAACGAATACGACGCCTTGAACACGTAGCTCTTGCGCCTTGACCCCTTTGCGATTCCGTCCGTGAGCTTATTGGATGCCTCAATCAAGCCATGAATCAGAGTACACTCATTGTAATATATTGCGAAAACCATTACAATTGCAAAACCAATCACCGAACCCGCTTATTGCAATCGCCGTTGTTAGAAAGTAATCCAGACGGCGGACAA
>LJIJ01004292.1:0-15338 GCA_001718145.1 Orchesella cincta
TTTTCACAGTGTCCATGGCACTGCTATAATATATAATGTATATGTACTATTACTTATGCGACACATTATCAAACGATTTTCGTCAAATTTTCTTTTGTGGATGAGGTTCTAGCACTCTTAGATGAGAAATGAGGTCTGAGCGATAATAAATGGTGGCGAACAGTAGAGGATTCCTTACTGGAGCAGCACAATGCATACCAAACGTCGTCGCGCGACCAATCAATTCCTAATCAGAGCCTATCTGAATAGCCGAATAGCATAAGAAAAAGCCATGAGGCATATTGCTGATACTAGCTAGAGAGTAGTAACTTTAGGTCTCGCGAGCAGAAATAATGCGAGCTACTCATCTGTTGAGGAACTGAGATACCGAAATGCAAGTAAATTTACAACACAGCATTACAAATATGCTGCTCTCAGACGTGAACCTAGCCGCCATGGAAGAATGGTTTATATGAGCTAACAAGCTGATATTAAGTAATTTAATTGACAATACCATCATACGCAGGACCAAACATCCGAGACCAAAGGTAGGCACACAGCGAGTTCGAGGCGAGTGTTACGCGGCATAAACTCACCAACATGCAGTAAAAGCAATGGCAGCCACGCCAGCATTCATTTTATCCGGTCGGAAGCCAGATTTTTCGATTGGAGAGTTCATTCCAGATAGAAACAAATAGTTTTTCTGAGCGCGCTTTGTTTCGGTTATTTTTCAGTCAGTGGTGTTACGTTTTTCAGTCATGCGATTTATTGATTGGTTTATTGAGCTGGGAACACTTAGGAATACGGTGGAATCAAAGACTCCGTATTAAGTGTTGACATCTATGATATTTCTGAAAGATATTGAAGACTAGATATCATCGCACATTGTTGCAACTAGCAAATTTCCAGGATTTAGCACATCTATGTTGAGCACGATGAGGACCAGTGCACTGTATCAGGTTCTAGCTTGAGCTAGATAGGAATGAACAACAGATATTGACAAGTAGTACACGAGCAGATGGCCATGCGTACCACGTTCCAGGTATTTGTCCGGACGATGCCAGAATAGTTTCCTGTTCTTATTTTGGAGAGGGATTCCTTATATGAAGTTAACAATGCAATCCTAGATCAAGAAGAGGCGTTCATTTTTTTTTCATGCGATGGAGATAATACATATAGGATGGCGGAGTGCGAGTCGAAGCGGGACCAGTGAGAGGCGCGATAATCAGGCCAAGGGACAGCTTTTATAAGGTTAGTTCTCGAGAATAAAATTCATCCTTTTGGAAAGCCACCCTCCTTGATCTTCTTTCCTGTCCTGGAAATCCTTTTCCAAACTTTCTGGAAAAAAAAGGACGAAAAAACTCATAATTTTCTGCCCAAACCTGCCCAAAAGAATATCCTCCATCGCAAGCTTGGATGCACGGCAAAACTGACACTTTTAAATGCAATTTTCCTTCTCAAATCGGAGAACTGATTTCGAAACATTGACCCCCCGAGATGAAACTCTTCCTGCAGCTCTCATCGTCTCGAACAATCTCCTCACCTCCATTCCAACTGAAGTCGTAAAATTCTCCCATTGAAATAATGAGTCACAAAATGTTCTCCCAGCTCCAAAAAGACAGTCACAGCTCAGTAAACTCATTTTTTTTTTTTTTTTTTTTTTTTTTTTTTTTTTTTTTTTTTTTTTTTTTTTTTTTTTTTTCTTTTTTTTTTTTTTTTTTTTTTTTTTTTTTTTTCCTTTTTTTTTTTTTTTTTTTTTTTTTTTTTTTTTTCTTTTTTGTTTTTTTTTTTTTTTTTTTTTTTTTTTTTTTTTTTTTTTTTTTTTTTAAATGTTTTTTCTTTTTTTTTTTTTTTTTGTTTTTTTTTTTTTTTTTTTTTTTTTTTTTTGTTTTTTTTTTTTTTTTTTTTTTTTTTTTTTTATTGTTTATTTCGTTTTTTTTTTTTTTCCTGCCTGTGTCACGTATTTGATTATTGATATTGCAGATATCTTGAATAGAATCTGAGGCACTTTTGTAAATTTTCATTTTGATTTGATGCAGGTTTGAAGCACAAAATGGCACAGTGAACTCGTTTTACTGCCTTCAATTTCAAAATTTAATTAAAAATCAAGTGAAATTTAACCCATTTCAAAACTAATATAATTTATTTATAAGAAGACTAGAGTGTAAGCGTAGTCGGCAATCACATGTTTTGTCCGTTCATATAATATCAGGCCTGCAATGAAACGTAGTGGCAGTTTTTCACTCTATTGAAAAAGTTGTTTTGTAAAATATACATTGTATGCATATACCTTTTTACATATGTCAAAACAAGATCATGATGATCATGATGACCAAGAAGCTTGATCATGTGAAGGTATGTCAATTCACGTTCTTCTATGATGACCAAGCCTCTCCTTAACATTTTCTTGCTCTCTTGAAAGAAAGGCATCAGGGTTGTTTAGTATCACATAAGACCAGAGGCCGCTACCTGCTTTGCAGGCTCACAATTCAGAATGATCAATGCCATGGAGCAATTAGTAATGAAAATTTGAAGCGCATAAATCTTGATTGAAGAATGTTCATGAACGTCTTTCAATGGTGATGCCCATTTGAAAGCACTTTTTACAGAACTGTTCAACTTTTGTTTCCGACTGTCCTATAGATCTGTAAGTATGCATCCTAACGATTCTGAGAAAACCTGTAAGTAAAGCACACTTCAAGGTCATGACAAGTTCCTAAATATGGAAATACCAAGCAACGCTAATGCATTCCAGTTTAAAATTTTTCTTATTCATGGTTGCACGTTATAGGAGATGTCAGTAATATCGTTTAGCGTTTATATTTAGAGTTCCATGTGGCTAAGAGTTTGTAAAGTAACCATAATTTGTTTTATATTCGCTTAAGTAGTTTGGCTTACGTGGGGTTTGGCTTTTCTCAATGCCTTTTTAGGCTTTGTTCTCAAACCGCAATGCACACAACTGTGTCATCTATATCTGAATTACCTGCTTGGCAAAGCGGTCCCGCTTTAATCGATACTTGACTCATGTCGCATGAGATCATGATTTTTTAACATGCATGAGGTGGCCTCTGAGATAATCAGGTACCGAAAGACTGTGAATAGAAGCTATAAGGCCGTGACTTTTGGTTGCAGTTTACTAAGAAAGGAAGCAAAAGGTGAAAGAATTGGAACACGTACACCACACAAAAAAAGTCGCATCCTGTACAGCTGATACATAACGGCAAGAAAGTACAACAGCATTTAGGCTATGAGATGAGGGAAAGTTGAGGGTCTTTTTCGCGCGTTCAAAATGTTCAATTGTGGTATTTGTGGGCGAGAAAAGAGAAGGTGAGAAAGGTTGGTATGGCGCTTGGCATCCTGGCGTATTGAATCTATTGCGAGATCAGATTCATTTTTCATTCGTATGTACTGTGTCTCACACTCACTGCGAAGTTTCTCGCCCTGATAGGCCGTGAGTGTGGTCTTCATAAAGCTAACATTTTTCGTTTTTGTTGAAGAAGGATCCTACATATGGCGGAAAACAGACCACGGGGTATGTGTTCCTGTTAAAAAGAAGAAACCACTTGGCGTGTAACTCTTTACTGGACAGATATCCACCTAAAAGTTGGACGTATTTCTCAAGACACTTACAATATTCGGCGTTGAAAGGACTCAAAGCGCAATAACGCTAATGGAGTTCGCTGTGAAGCTGTAGTTCGAGTGTTTTTGATCGAGATCCTGCTAGTGTTCAAACGAGATTTAAGAACCCACGGAATTAAAAGGAGGCAGACTATAGTGACATAACTGGAATTGCGATCCGAACTGGGTAATTTTCATGTGAGCGAATTTCAAATCAGTAGCTCAAACGTATTTCGACTCAAGCAATGTTCAAGTTGCTGAGAGGTGAACTATTGAGTGCGATGTAAAAAGAAGTTGAATTCTTCCAGTGCCAAAAATCCACGGAAAAAAGTCTGATACTGATTGAAAATGTCGCAGGAGCTCTGTTGTAAAAGTGGAAAGTACTAGCAATGCGTTGCTTGACAATGCTCTGCGTTGGTGAACTATAACGTTTCCATCCAAGCCACGAGAGCAGAAGTCTCGGCAGCTGTGTTTGGTCAAGCCCGCACGGCGGCAAGGTCAAGAACTGTGACAAACAAAGACAAATACAAGCAATTGTCAAATTGATTCAGAAAGACATCAGGTGCAAAATAAAGTTGAGCTTCCAAACCACAGTATTCTACATCCCCTGAATTATCCAAATACAAATTTATTGCTGAAGTGAGTGAGCAGTTTTCATCAAAAACAGTTGAGGGAGAAGTAAACGACAAAGTGTTTTCTGTAACAATGCAACATGATCAGGGTGACTTAAGTTCCAAAAATGTGATTGTGTATGAAGACTACGAAGAGCTCCAAGTTGAAGCAGAGATGATTGGCATGAACGAAAATGAAGACATTTTTAGTCTAGAAACAATCAGTCAAGTTGAAGCCATGTTAGCCACTGAAGCACTGGTCGTAGCAGTGCCCTACGGCAAAGAGTTAATAAATCTGAATGAGGATATACAAGGTCGAGCAGAATTCGAAAAGAATCGTTCCTCTCCAACAGTTGATATAGGAAGACCAAGCGGTTGATTTTGACAATAGCAACTTATTGACCAGTCAACCCAAAAGTTAATTGATGGAAAAGTAATGCCAGTGTTGTTGAATCTGTTGTGAATTTATGTTACACCTTTGAAAAATCTGTAGTGAATGAACTCGAACCTTTCAGTTTCTCGATTCAATCCGAAATTCTCTTTTACCGAACTACAATCTGTTAGTTGGCCATATTTTGCAACTTAACTTTGGAAAAGTTCACTTCTTCTAACTTTGCATTTAAAATCCGATCACCAACTCAAGACTTCTTAAGTCCTCAATGCCAACTTCAATTTCTTACTGCAGGTATTATTCAGACAGCATATGAGAATGGTTCACAAACAGTTTCAGGACTACCTGGTGCATTCAGTGTGACATTTGCTACGAGCGGTTGCAACCGTTGCGATTCCAGAATGCACAAGTTTTGTGCTCATAAACCTCGGATCCTGGTCTAAAATTATTTCAACAGGAGACGATAAGCGGTCCAATTGGGATAGAATACTGGTACCAAATTCTAAAATCTGCCAAACAGCCCGAGCTTAGAGTTGAAGGCCAAATTGAATCACCACTAACTTTCACTGAAAGAGTTGAAGAATCATCCCTAAAAAGTGGAGCATTAGCATCATCACAACATCGTAGAAACAACCAAGAGCTGCTACCGCAAATTGTGGAGACAAAAATGTCGCCAAATTTGTGTGTAAATTTGCAGAAATGATGATCTATTGAGAGGTTATTGTGCATTTCAATTTTTATAAACGATAATTGCCGTTGATTATATTTTAAAGTTTATAAATCAAGTTAACTTTTATTCGAGGCACTCGGGCGCAAGTGCCATACGAACCGCTTCATGATTTCATCATTTAGGTTGATAAGGAAAACCGATGCTACACTTCAAACAGAAGGTGAAAACGATGGAGGGTCTAGGCAACGGGTAAACACAGTAATGAGATGAATGCGAAAGGAGCATTCACCAGAAAAGAAACGCCAATTATAAGGAATACCTACCGAGGGTGACATGGAAGAGCACGCGGGCATGCAATAGCCAAACTGGAAGTGGAAGTACGAGAGTACACGAAAGCTTGCAAAGATTAATCAGATTTGTAGATAGTTGTGGAGATCATCTTAGTTCCTTAATGTAAATATTTTAAGCGTGGGCGCTTTCATGAGAAGAGACTTGTAACTTAGGTTACTAATTTGATCGTGGAGTAGAATATTGGGGCCGTATTGAACAAGTCAGTGTCCACATGCAGGAGCTTATGACAGGATCGTTGTTGAGAGGCGATAAAATGGAGTTGGAGAGATTTAAAAGGATCAAGCTAAAAGTAGGAAAGGACGTGGTAACTGTGGACGAATATAACGTGATTGGGATGGAAGAGTGGCGGAGTCCAATCACTGGATAAACCTACAAATTAATATTATATTAAATAGGGGAGCGGGCCTCGAGCCTTCAGCCCAATCTTTAGACACGTCATGAGTCGGAAAAAAAAAGTTCAAGCATCGAAACTCAATTTTAGAATTGCAGAACATGTGGAAATTTAGTACGACGTCTTCTTATATTTTCTAGTGTTAACCTTTTACTAACTTCGGAGCAAAACCGTTTGACCTAGCAACAGGTCACTTTCCGAATTCCCACCATGGAAAACTATGAACGGCGTACCTAAGGCTAGATAGTTTCATCGCAAGCGGAAAGCTTATCCCGATCCCAGCAGAAGTAGTCAGGTAGTGCCCACGGCACCGACCGTTTGGTGCCCAGTAATTTTATAGTAACAGTTTTAGCCACGTGTGTTTTATGGTGTGATAATGATCATTTTTGCGTGAATTCGATCAAGTAGGTAACATACAGCCTACTACAGTTGGGGACAAGGGACAGTGCCCCAAATTTTTGGCAATCTGAATAACAAAAATTAATGCTAACCAAATACACCGCGGTCCATTGCCTGGTTATAGTAACTTGGAATGCCTAATTTGGTTAATGTTTCATTGGAACCTCGGCGGTTCAGATTCGATTGTAATGAATGCAAATCACATCCTGCTCTGTTATATTTATTGTGTGTGTGGTTTACTACTGCAGACACTTGCAGGAATGAATACATTTGGCATATCTCTCAAAGTATTAGCTCATACATGCTAAATCTAATAACAAAATTGAAGGAAAAAAGTCTTACGAAATGCTTACTAACGCGTCAACATACACTCCAACATTCGTGTTTCGGAATACACTTCTTGCTACTCCGAACACGTTGACGCTTGAGCCTCTAACTTATGTCCAACTTTTTTTCCATAGCACGACGCAGTTTTGAACTGATTTTTTGCTGTGAATTTATTTTTAGCTCACATATCCTTTCCATATTGCACGAGACAAAGCGGATCAGCGAGAAGTCAACGGTATACAAAAGTACATTCCGTGTTTGCGAAGAAAGAATATATAAAGTTCATTCTCATTCTTGGATAATATACGCTTATAGCTTCATTTGTTACAAATGTACGACTCTAACACCCGATGGATATACTATTTTTCTACAGCGTAATTCTTCTCGTAACGCAGCCTTGCCAGCACATTCCTGATTCACCTATATATTCATTCGTTATTCGTAAATTTTTGATTTTGCCCTCTTGAGAAAAGTTGAAGTGTTACTGCTATCCTCTACATTATGAATACAATCTTCCTCTCATAACAACGTCAGCTGCGTATAACCTAAAACCAGCTTTAAAATCGCGTACGTTTTAAAACAAATTAAATTTTCCGTTGTCCAGTTGAACTTTGAACATTTAGCAATGTCGGAGATACGTAAAAATTCGCAATGTTTCTTCTGTTTTAAGAAAGTCTCCGCACAAGATGAAACTTTGAATGCGAATTGCATCCAAAAGTTTCTCAGACTTCTCTCTCGCTTCCTCAATACTCAGTTTAAAAGTGGTGATAACGATGGCGAACTATTGAGTTGTGATGAGTGTCTCAAGTTGGCAGAATCCTTCTGTAACACCTACTTCAAACATGAATGCTTGAGACTTCAGCTGGAGTGGAGGATGAAAAATCTTTACAAAATTATGAGAGTTGCGGGACGAGCTTACCCTCATGTCAGTGAATATAGCAATCAGAATAAAAGTGATGATGAATGCTGTGATATTCAACAGGTGCGAGAAAATATTTTGAGAGGCTGCAGAAAAAAGTTGCTCTCTTCGGTGCCTAAAGTTGTACTGCATTCAATTGTAAAAGAAGAAGTAGAAGAGTATGCGGAAATAGTTCCATTTTGGAAGCAATGGTTGATTACCTTTGTTATAGTGTACCTTTCGCTTCCATTCCAACTACAACCAGAAGCCCTACAAAACTGTCAACCTCATTCCGAACCAAAAGGGGTTTCGAGCAAAGACAAGCAAGTCCAAAAAGGTCATCAAATTGATTACGAAGGTAATCAGAACTATGATAAAAGCGACCTTAAAAGGAATGCTTCCTCTATAAATCAAAAGATTAAGAGTTTTATTATGGAAAACAATGTTTTGGCTTGTAACATTGAAAATGCAGAAAAGAAGGAATTCAACCCAAATCGGTATGGAGAAAGCTCACCAACTTCCAAAAAATCAAAGTCTTTGAAGTACAAATGCAAAAAGCATTACAAAACCGAAGTACGCCAACAAGAATTTCAAGTTGTTCACAAAAGTGTTTCTAAGCCTTATTATAAGTGCTGGAGTCTAGATTGCCAAAGAAAATTTGCAGACAGGGTATCCAGGCGTCGCCACTACAAAATACATTTTGTCAGGAAGCCACCCATTGAGTCTACTCGGGAAGAAGTAGCTGAATGCTAATGGTAAAAATATTCAAATTTTACCCCGAGAATGTTTGTGTTGAATTTGTGTGTAAATTGTTTTTTGCAATTAACGTAGTCACCATGGAAGCAGACAAGGCAACTGCACAGGAACTGCAGAAGGTTGGACATTGAGCAGTAAGTCACAATTACAATAATTCTAACCATTCATCTAAGTAGGAATCTCATTACGCCCCAACATTTATAACGATGATTTTTTGTTTGCAATCATGTTTCTACAGGTGAGCTGGCATTAAATTACTGACTCATTGTTGGTTCCTCAATCATCATCCCAAAAAGGTGATCGGGTGCCTGTAAAAGATGGATTGAAAGCTCCGATAATTTTCACGTGTGCAATTTGTCCTTTCAATTTTTACATCTGTGGAAGAATTCAGGAATCATATGAGCAATCAACATCAACAAAATTGGAATTATAAATGTGTCACTTGTGGTGAAATGGCAAATACTTTGGAACTGTTGAAACACCACATAATTGTATTTCATGGACAGTCGCGAATTCTTGATCAGGAAGCGAGAAGTGGATACACCAGGAGTTTGCATTACGTGGATCTGACTCCTGAACGTCAAGAACGCTATGGTGAAACCCAGAACAATTTGCCAGTCCCTGTTGAAACTGTTACAGAACTAGAAGCACCACGTTTGACGGAACAAAACGTAACAGTTATTGAAAGACAAGAGGCACCTATTGTCCAACCTTCCAATGCTTTTCAGAACGAAGTAGAGCTTGTTGAGGTGCTAACATTGAAGCAGCCGATTCAGCAGAAACTCACTGCGCTCAATCATCATTAGTATCAATCGAGACAGCCCAAATGGGCTTGACACCACAAAGTCCCTTCACTCAGCAACAGCCAGCTCATGACCTTGTTAGTGGGAGTAATGGTATGTCTACACCACGATCGTATTATCCTTAAAAATAATTTATGTCATTTTCGAAATAATTCAATTTTGCAAACCCGGTTTTAACCGAAGTCGTTAAAAATACATTCTTTAGAGTGGAATAAAAAAGTACTTTCCTAAAATTAGTCTTCAAAACTACAATTACATATCATTAATTTCTGCTTCTAAAATTACAATTACAATTCCATATTATGAATTTGGTTCCAAAATCACAATTTGAAATTACATAATAAAATTACACACTTAATTTACTAAAATTTTAAAATATAATTTTGTCTTCTGAGGAATTGAAATTGTATGATTTTTGGAAACGCATTTTACGACCAAATATTCCACTAATTAACTGTTTTTTGGAAGCTTCTACCTGCCTTAATTTTTTATCTACATAATTTTATTACAATTACAAAATTATATCAAAATTACAATTGCAAATTAAATTTGGAATATTGGAAAATGAGAGGTGCAAAATTATATATTACAAATCACCTATTTTGTATTTTTTACAAATCAAATTGATGTAATTCGAATTACTAACATATCTGCTTTTAACAGATGTGCAGGCTTGTGTCACCATGAAGCAGAAGGACGATAATACGTCCCAGCTGGTCAGACTCTATCTATGCGATTTTGAAAGATGTCTAAAGAGTTATACAAGACGCAGAAACTTAATAGCTCACCAACGAACTCATATGGGCGATAGCCCTATCGCTGTAGCTGGGAAAGTTGCGGAAAGTCTTTTACCAAAAGCGCTACATTGATAGATCACCGAAAATTCATAATGGTGAAAAACCCTATCTTTGTGGCTGGGAGGGAGGTGCTCTTCAAAATCAAGCAATGAAGATTTAAAACGACATTACAGAACGCACAAGCAAGAGAACCCGTTCTTATGTCAATATTGTTCCAGCACATTTTCCAGAAAGTATCTTCTTGCAAACCATGTTAAAATTACTCATCGTATGTAGGTGAAATGACCAAAATATTGTTTTAAAAAAATTAAAGACTCCGAAAAAGTGTGCAAATTAGTACTAAACAGTTCAATATACTCCGCAAACTCTATTCTGTTACTCACGGTTTTCGTAATTGACCTCAAAGTGAACGTTTAAAAAATAAGGGCTTATATAATAGTTAATGTATTGTTTTAAATGTAAAACACGATCGTTCAAACTGATTTATCAATGTTAGTATTGACAAAGTTTTGGAAAATCGAAAAATATGTAATTACTTATGTAGTATGTAGTAGTAGGAAATATGAGCTTGCTTGCATTCCAAACTGTAGCATAAGTATTTTCATAGTTAGGGTTATAGAATGAATACATACATAGTTAGCAAGTAGAGTACCATTGCATTACGTACAATGCATCTCATCTTCTCGGTGCATCATGATCATGATTGTGTGCATGATATTATGTATGAATGATCTTATGAATGAACTTATGAATTTGGTGACAGCTGCCAGTAGCGATCTGATTAATAAATGGAATACTTTTTCTACTCCGATTTGTAGTCGTCTCTCCAAATTACTCTTGCATCTCATTCGCATATTACACTACGAACCCTTTCCGATACGGAGCCCGCTATTATTCCGAAAATGGAAGCGTATTAACTAATCTATATTTAAACTGGATGCAAAATGAAGAAAAGCTTGTTGTTATTGGACGAAAATGGATTTTGTGGCCAAAAAACGAAAACGCAAAGTAAGTATTTTTTTATTTTAAACGGCATCAGGAAAAACAAAATAATAAAAAATGGAGCCTGTAAAGGAAATATTCGATGAATATGAAAACAATGCAAAAATGTTTATTTATAATCGGTCACTTCTTCTCATCAGCACTGCTGCAACTTGTAACGGTAAAGCGAAAAAAAGTTTGTTGGTATTAGACCTGTACATTTCATACTTATAAACGAGGTCAGTAATTTTGTACTTAATACAACCCAGTTAATATTATACATATTTGGACATTTAGATTTTATATCAATATACATAAGAGCTCACAGTTAATGTTAACTGATGTATTAAATTTCGAAAAACTAAGAAACGTCTGCAGTTTTAAAAAGATTTTGTAGTTTGTGGATTTACTTATGCCTAGTTCTTAAACTCTAAGTTTTTAGTCATTCGTAGTTGAATAATTATTCTAATATCTATTCAACAATATTTTCGGTAAACAATTTTAATTTTCGTGAAGTATACTTCTGTTTTGTGACACAATAGCTCAAACGATATTAAATATTTAAATGGTTTCAACATTGATAATTCAATTGTAGCGGAGGAGTCCCTTTCTTTGCAATAGTTCTTTTTCTACCTCATCCGTATTCATCATCATCATTCAGCATCATGTCTAATACCAACTGTTTTTACAGTTACTTGAAAATGTGTTGCTGAGTTACATTTAGAACGCTACACGTTTTAGCCTGCATAGTTTCACTCACATCTTTCCCTAAGTACTTTCTTAGAATTCTTAACTAAACCCGATGTTTTGATGTTGTAGATAATTTGCAGCAATGGGGTGTAAAAAATGTAATCGGAGCCAACTTGATAAAATGCGATATCACCAGCAATTTTCCCTCTCCGACTACAGTAAGCATCCTGAGAAAGATTGTTTGTGAATGCTGCCTGCTGGCTTTTTTACTTGAATTTGTAATATGAAGCTGAATACCTCTTCCACATTAGCATGACTGTGATAAAATATACTAGAGGCAAACATAACTCCCACAACACTGCATAATTCTTATAGGGCTTATAAGATCATTTTATATTATATAAACTGCAAACACGAGCAATATGAGTCTGCATATTTTTGCATAAGCATGAGTAGGAATGAATGTTTACGTACGAATTTTTCAATTCAGTCTTCATCTCTACCTCGACAACACTTTTGTGATTCGCTGTTTCGGCAGATTTTTCAGTTTTTTATAAAATTTGCATAATAAGCCTGAATTACAAAAATTTGAAAATGTTTTGAAAGCTATAAAACACTAAAATGGCGCATCAACCAAAAACTTTGTGCATTACCTGTTTTGAACCCGTATTTTCACAAGACAGAATCGGTAAAGATAATGCCAGAAAAACTTTCGAATTCGTGTCAAGCTATGTCCACATTCTAACACAAACGTGGAAATCTGTTGATGAAAGTGAGTTAGTGTTTTGCAAAAACTGTGTTGAATTGGGCAAGTTTGTTGAAACACTTTACAAACAGAAGAAAACTGTTCAACAGGACATTAATTGCAAACTTAAAATTTTGCATGATGGAATCAAGTCCGCTGGAATAGTTCCTTTCCGCGAACAACGAGTGGGAAAGTTGGTAGAAACACTTTTCGAACAGAAGAAAACTGTTCAACAAGAGATTTATTGCAAACTTAAAATATTCCATGATAGAATTAAGTCCGCTGGAATAGCTCCTTCCAGTGCACACAGATTCAAAAGTCAATTCGAAAATAAGCTTGGTGGAGGTGGGGTGAAATTTCAAGGAGCTTATCATTTGATCCAAAATTTAAGAAACGAACTGATACAAAATTGCAAATTAAAATATACAGGTAAAATACAAAAAGGTGAGCTAAATACTAACCCAATTGTTTCTCAACAAAGCGTAATTGGCAACAATGGTTTTTCAAACTTTGATGATGATTTCAACGGTGAGCGGAGTGAAGTCGGTGGTTCGTTGATGTCGAAAGGTTGCGACACAGATGGTGCACGTCATGCTGTTACGGGAACTTCTTCACAGTTTGTGTGGAAGTGCTCAACCTGCTTTAAAACCTACACTAACCAAGCAGAACTAAATATTCATGTGAAAGTGCACCACGAAGGGAATGTCTATGAAGAAATGGTGCAGGATCAGGCTACAGTTCAAAAATAATGGATCTGAAGACCACTTGAATCTAGACTCTGTAACAGCATCGGAAGCCATAAAGGCGACGGAACTAGTTTCTATTGCTGAAAGCAGTCCACAAGAAGGTTCATGCAGAGCTAATGGAAAAGCCAGCTTGATTTCAGAGTTGTCCCATTTGTGTGCCTGTTCTCATCTGAAAAAGGCCTCAGCATGCACATGAGAATGTTCCATAAAGAAATTCTATTACCAATGCAGCCTTTGTGAAATGAAATTGAAAACTTTGGAAGGGTGTAAAGCACATTTATTTTTTGTGCATTCAAAAAAATCAAAACCAAGAGAGAGCTGTTGTTTGGAAAATGTGTGAGCATAAGTTATATGGAAAGAAAGCAAAAGAACATTTAACAAGTTCTGCCCAATCTCGAGCAAAAAAAAGTTCGTCCACTTCCAAAACATCATGGTCAAGGCTGTCCAAAAGCAAAGGAAGACCAAGAAAATTCGTACACGCAAGTGTCGAGTTTTATAAATGTTGGTGGTCGGGTTGCCACATAATATTTAGAGATCGGGCAGCTCGGCGTTTCCACTACAAAGAACACCCAGAATCATCAAATACGTTAAACGATAGCGAGAAAGTTGGTCTACCTATGCCGGGCAAAAATACTGATGGTAAAAACTAAGCTGAATTGTTAATATTAAAAAGAAATCGTGAAATACATTCGTTTTCAACTATTTTTGCTTCAAACCTATACAGATATTTATGAGCAAACACAGCAAGATCCGGTTTCTGGAAATCAACAAGAAGTCTGCCTACAGCTTGGAGTGACTGATATTCAGGAGCTACAGCATGTTGTGCTTTGAACGGTAAGTCACAACTTAAAAAACATAGTTGTTTTTTGTCATACGTTTAATCTTTTTAGCGATGTAGACAATATTTTAATTCAAGCACTAGATTATTAGAGTGTGCATTTCAAAAATTCATACTGCAAATTTACAACTTATATTTTTTTGCAGATGAGTTGTCATTAATTACTGACTCAGGCGGCTCAATCGTTTTTAGAAATCACGATCAGGTTCCTGGTATGGATGGATTGGATACGCAAACCATTTGGAGGTGTGCAGTTTGTCCTCCTGTATTTACATCAGAGAAAGAGTTGAGTTCTCATTTGAGAGAGACACATCAACAACTGATGGCGTATAATTGTATCGTGTGCAACAAAGCAGAAAATACTTTGAATGTGTTAAACCTCCACATGATTAACTCTCACGGGCTGCTACAAATTAAAGATGAGGAACCCGAAAATGGGTACCATTTTTAATCTGAGTTGTTTGGATCTGAACCAGGCTCCCGAAAGCCAACTATCCGAAACGGTTGCAGAATCAGAGGCACTAGATTCCATTGAGCTCGAACTATATGAGAGAAATGGGGAGGAGTATCAGCAACAAAACACCTCTGTTCTCTCTGATTGTGGAGAATGGGTTGAAGTAGAGGCATCTGACAACCCGATCAACGGCGAAGAGGAACGCACTCAGTTGAACCCCTAGCGTTTCATCATCATTAGGTTCAATAGCTGCGTCAAATTGTTAAAGGTAATCTATAAGCAGATTGCCGGATATATCACATTATTTTGGAATTTACGTTTTATGAATTACTTTCACCATGAATAGTATTAATGAACCATTGTTACTTGTTCATTCTTACGTTGCCCCATTTTTATGCAGAAATATTTAATTGTACGTTTTCAGGAACCAAACTCTATACTGAGCCATTCGTAAAATTCACACCCGAAACCAGTGATCGGGACCAGATACCAACGGAGAGGTTACTCTAATAGCTTGGAAATGTCAATTTGTTTGGTCGTTTTATATATCTGACAATGAGAAAGAGCTGAGCACACACATGAGTGACGCACATCAACAACTACTTGCTTTCAAATGTGCGTTTGTAGTAAAAGGTAAAAACTATGGAGAACTTTAGATCTCATATGTTTTTTACTCATGGGGAGCTTTTGCACACCATCCAGGAAATCATGAGAGAAGACAGAGTAAGTCTAGCTTTTGGAAGAAACAACTCATGAAATCCGAGAAAAGGCAGTTAAATCCCAAAGCCATTCTGTATCTGACCGTGATCGTTAGAATCAAGGACACCTCGATCAACTGTGTGATGATGAATATTCAATTCAGGGAGTGCCACAATTCCCCCAAAAAGAGGAAA
>LJIJ01004293.1:0-15330 GCA_001718145.1 Orchesella cincta
CAATGTTATTATGTGTCAAATATGTATATGTTTGTTCGTTTAAATTCCGGCTTTATGGGCCAAAGGCCCGAGAATAGCCCAATAAATTCTATTCTATTCTACTACATAATCTGATGGCAACTGGGCAATAGAAAAAATTGCATACATATGCCATCTTGACTTCGGGTCAGGGGTGAATGGCACTTCACAGCAACTGCACATGGCAAGTCAAACTGCGATGCAATATTCGGGGTTGTTAAGTCAGTGACGCGAACGAGAGTCTTCAGCCTGGAAAGTTCATAACAACAGCCATGCAAATTGCAAATGTATACATTCTGTGGCGAGAAGTTCCCAACCCTGACCATTAAACCAGTGGTTCAGGAACCACGTCAGGCAATAGCTGCGAGGTATACTAGGTAGAAAACTATTCCCGGCACTCGTGGATGCCGCCTGATGTTTTCTTCTGAACAATACATAATACGAGGGAAGCTTACGTCATCATCTCAAAAACAGAAGTTAAGTATAACTTTCTCCTACAAAGTCTTAAAATTCTAAATCTAAGGATAGACGAACCCATATTCAGGGTCGCTGAGTCTGCCTGTGCAATTAGTTTTCCTCTGTAGCTTCAAATTTTTTAGAAAAGGCGGGAGGGTAAATCGTGGAAATACCCATTATGTCGAGTTTTCAAAATTCAAAATCTAAGTACTGAAGTACCCGTATTTGGGTCGCTGAGTCCGCCTGTGCAATTAGTTTTTCCCTGCGTTTTCAAATTTTCGAGAAAAGGCGGGGAGGGCAAATCGTAGAAATACCCATTATGTCGAGTTTTCAAAATTCAAAATCTAAGTACTGAAGTACCCGTATTTTGGGTCGCTGAGTCCGCCTGTGCAATTAGTTTTTTCCCTGCGTTTTCAAATTTTCGAGAAAAGGGGCGGGAGGGCAAATCGTAGAAATACCCATTATGTCGAGTTTTCAAAATTCAAAATCTAAGTACTGAAGTACCCGTATTTTGGGTCGCTGAGTCCGCCTGTGCAATTAGTTTTTTCCTGCGTTTTCAAATTTTCGAGAAAAGGCGGGGGAGGCAAATCGTAGAAATACCCATTATGTCGAGTTTTCAAAATTCAAAATCTAAGTACTGAAGTACCCGTATTTTGGGTCGCTGAGTCCGCCTGTGCAATTAGTTTTTTCCTGCGTTTTCAAATTTTCGAGAAAAGGCGGGGAGGGCAAATCGTAGAAATACCCATTATGTCGAGTTTTCAAAATTCAAAATCTAAGTACTGAAGTACCCGTATTTTGGGTCGCTGAGTCCGCCTGTGCAATTAGTTTTTCCCTGCGTTTTCAAATTTCTGAGATACGATGGTTCATAAAAAAATATTTTTTCAATAATTTAAAAGAAATTGAATTTAGACAAATTTCAAAAAAGCAAAAGATACCTTACCTAGCAAATTTAGTTAGCTTTCATATACAAAAGGAATTAAAGTTCTAAGTTAAGCCGTTTTCCCGTAAAAGTGGGAAGACCGAATTATTCCCGCTTTTTTACAAAAACCGCCATATATCCGAATTTTGAATTTTTAAAACTTTGAAACTTGGCACAGTGACCAAACTTGATGTGCTCTACAACATATGTGATTTTAAGCGAAATCAAAAATTTTGTCTGAAATACCCTTCCGAATTGAAAAATATTAGGTCATGATTTTTCTTATGGATGGCTAAAAACGTTTCTTTCCTCCGCAAATACGCTTTGCAGCAAATATTTTTAGTAACAAATCTTCTGTACAAAAGTACAAAACAAATAGTGATTATGTATAGAATTGCTGCACTTTTCCACTGGAATGTGTGAATCGTGAATCTTTCCTGTGAAAACTGATTCCGAGTTTTGTTGTAGTTTGCGGATAGGTTTTTTCGTGACATAATTACAGTTTTGTAGAATAACTCATTCATTTTCATTTGGAGGGTGTTGACGAGGTCATATAATTTTTAGTCAGGTTGAATAAAGCGACTTCATCACATCTTTGATAATTTGGCTTTGGAAGAAAAAGGAGTTACAAGACGGTGAGTTTTTCTTGATCTAATTGATTAGGTGTACAGGCCTATTTTTATTTTATAATTCTGATTTCCAGCGACAATGGCTCAAAAGAATGTCACTTTTAACCCTACGGTTTCCGTATTCAACCCGGATTCATCGACATCGACGGCTGCAAGTGGTGGGGTCTAGTGTGCCAGTATCAAGTTCGGGAGCTGCAGGCATTATTTCTCAAGCTGCAACTCCTCAAATCAATGTGTCCACGTCGACTTCTGGCACTGCACTTGGATTCTCTTTTGGGGCTGCTTCTACCCCTGGTAAATCGGATTGCACAATGCGATCAAAATTATGTTTCTGGTGTGATGATGACATCATCATGATGCTGATTGATTGATAATGAATATTTGTCTTTCATTTGAATGAAGCATCAGCAGCTCCTGCAAGTGCGGTAGGAGTAACAGCAACTTCTGGCGTTGGAGCATCAACTGGACAGGGTTCTACTAATGAAGGGTTTTTATTTGCAACTTGATATAAAAAGAGCTCAAAGTTTTAGATATGTATGCAATAAGGGGTTTAAACTTTAAAGTGTTTTATGTATGCTATATGTTACAGAGCTGCTAGCAATGAAAACCAGGGTTCGAAGCAACCCACTATGACTTATCGGCAGTTGCAGGAGTCTCTGAATAAGTTCATGAAGGACATTCAAGAGGAAGAAAACAGTTTTTATGAGCAGGCCCTGAAAGTTAATGTTTGGGATAGGACGCTTGTATCAAATGGGGAAAGGGTGAGCAACAATGAGTTTGATAATGACAGAGAAATTTATATCTATTTGGCATATCATTTTATTTGTATGTCGTTATAGATTGGTCATCTGAACACAGCAGTTGAGAAAATCATAACGGACCACAGTCGACTTGAGAATACGCTGTCGTGCTTGAAGTCTCAAGAAACTGAATTCAAGAATTTGTTGGCTTCGCTTGAATCGAGTCTGCCTCCTGGGAATAAATATTATGTTGATCCTGCAAGGGCAGAAATATTCAATTCAGCTGACTCCGTCGGGCAAGAGCTTATCGAAATTTCGAATGATCTAAAACTCGTCATCGAGCACATTAATGAACGAAACAATTCTTCATCTCAAAACTCAAACTCACAGGTATGTGTGCTCAGTTAATGCATTATTTCACTACACCTGCGTTCAATCATCAGTGCCACTGATTCAGTGGTATTGTGTTACGTCAGCGTAAGCATTTTTATGTTTGTCTGAATATTGCTCGTAGCTGGTACAGATTATGAAGATTGTGAACGAGCATTCCGATGCTTTACTTTGGGTTGAGAAGCATGTAATGTACTTGGAAAAGGATTAAATGACACGCAAAAGGGACATCAAACTGCTAAGAACAAGCACGTGGATGTTCTCAGGCAATTAGGTCGATAGTCTCTTTTCATCTTAAGGACTGCAAACGGAGGACATCAATTCTATGCGTGTGTGAATAAAATTTTTTACCTTTAAACAAAATGAATCAATATGTAGGGAGGGAGCTTGGTAAAAACGAATCATAAATAGATTTTACTTCATGTTTTCCTGTTAACCATATTATTTAACAATAAAACGTTACAATACAATTCATTTGTCATGCGAGAATTGATAGTATAGCATAAATTATGCACCGTAGTTCTATGATTGCGAACATGTATGACTTTTTTCACACTATATTGAAAGATTTCGATTGCCAACAAAGAGTGATGATGATGTGGTAAAATTCAGTGCTGGAGTAACTAGTATAAATGCAAGAGTTGATTAAACTTCAATTATTTCGATTTCATCTGGGTCAACTAACGTTCGAAGTCTTCCGTTTTCATTATTAGCCATGAGATTATTGATTCGTAAATCGGTTGAGAGATCATGAGGTTTGTTTTTTCCATCGTCACCCTTTGTTGCCTGAATAAGTGGCATGGATTGAAGTTGTAGAGGGACAAAATCATATATCACTTCCTGTGTTAAAGGTAATGAAACAGGGCATCTTTGCTTGGCTCCTCTTCAAGGAGACCTGGGTCGGTCTCGTATTTCGTATTGCTCATCTATACGTCGCAAAGGAAAGGAACATTGAAAGTTAGCATGCAATAGAATTAAAATAGATAGATAATTGTTTTAATTATAGGTAAAGAAACAAGAAGGAAATTAATTTGTGTTGGATCAATTCTTCCATGCATTCCATGCATGCGTTTGTGCGAGTGCGAACAAACAAAGAAGACATATATAGAGTGTAGAGTAGACTATAATGATGAGCAGTAACAACACAAACGAACCAAAAACCATTACAATACAGACAGTATGTACATTTTAGTTACAGGTGCAAGATTCAGAAAAGTAATTAGAAGGTGTAGTAGATTGCTTTATTATTCCAGTTTTTTATACAGGAGATAAAATGCGAATGTCTTTTAATCTACCGTTTATGACATTACACAATTAAGGTCCTGTGAAAGGACAAGGACTACACAACCACCCATACCCAATAATCTTAACGCAATTTAAATGAGAAGTGGTTTTATCAATAATAGGAACAGGTCAAGATCAAGCAACTAAACCAAAAGAATGCTCAGAGTATACAGTCTGGATTATCGTATGTATGCGTTTTAAAAAGTAACATTGGTAAAACTAATTCCCCTGCCGTTTAAGAAGTAATATCATTAAAAACCCTGCAATAAACTACAACCATTTGGAATGATTAACAAAGTAGAAACTTTCACCTTGAGATTCTCATTGAAACTTGCTTCATTTAGAGATTTTCAGCAGTCTAATGAATTTACGAAAATGTTTATATGAAAGTTATTAGCACAAAATACGCTTAATTTCATTATGTGGACACAAAAAAGTATAGTACGAATAAAAACCTGGGATATTATTCTTATTAATAATTCTTAGTTCATTTGCCCATATTAAAACGAAAAAAAAGATTATCAAAAAAAGGTACGGAAGTGTATGAAAAGTGTTATGCAGTGCTTAAAGCAGTCCCTCATCGACACCTGGTTTAAGTGTGCTTACTTTTTCGTCTTGATCAACTTCGTTGAGACTAGGATTATTCATTTCAGACTCTTGCTGTGCCTTGATAGTGGTAACTTCAGCTTCAGGGCTTCATCAGGCTTCTTTTCTTCAATCACAGTTGCTTCAGGTTGCTGCTTGTCCTCCTCGGCAGCTGGGGTATCTTCGGATGGGCGAATTTTAATGACCTAATTGCAAAGAGAATGTACATGTGATATTCTGAATTCGAAGTGGATTAATTAGCATGCAAATGCTTTTTAAAACTTCGGCTTACAGAAAACTGGAAGAAGCCATTAGAGTTGTCTCCAGAAATCTTGTGTACTGTCTTGTTCACCTCGATCACTTTTCCGTCAACTACCTTCGTTTCAGAGGTTGAATTTTTGTAGTTTGGAGGAAGCTTTCCAAAATCTAAGAATTCCTTGGTGTCTTCACCGGATGAATCGGCAGGTACAGATGGAAAGAATGGGCGTGGGAAAAATTGCCTATTTGGATTGAAAAATCCTGGATTCGGTGCAAAGAGGCTGGAGAACAAAGAGTCCATTTGTTGTCTCATGTTATGCATCACATCTGCAAAAATATACGCTCGTTTTTAATTTTGTTTTTAATTAAAGCTCTGGATTGTGTGGAAAATTCTATTCTTTACCTCCGATTCCAGCACCAGATCCTCCAATGGTAACTGGCCTTTGCACGGATGGAGATGCATCAGCGTTTGTTGGTCTCACGTCATCATCACGGTTGTCAGGCACAATCATGGAAGGAGGTGGGCCAAAGGCAGGTCGACGATTGAAAGAGGAGAGACCGAAGGGGAAGAATGAAAAGGGGTCATCGAAAATGGCAGGCCTTCTCAAAATAACAATGTAGGGAGACGGAATCCAAAGATAGCTGGCCTGTCAATCTCTTCCGTTTCATTTGCATCATTCTTATCTTTTTTATTGATGTCATCGATGAGGGTGGAGATGGCTTCCTCTTCCTTCTTTTCTTCTTTAGCGACCTCCTCCGTTGGTTCAACCTTTTCCTCTGGTTCAACCTTTTTCTCCTCCGGAATTAGTGGGGCCTCGTCAGCGGTAACAACTTCCTCTGGCTTTTTAACATCTTCCACATTCTCTGCGGCTTCAGCGAAAAGGTCGGCTGGAATGTCAACTACTCTGAGAGGGGACTGCTGCTTTTTGTCTATTTAATACAAGGAGATAATAATCATTTAAAAAGTACTCATCGTAAAATGTTTGGGTTAAATTTTTTTTATTTTATCACTTGTCAATTTGTATTACACGACAAAACTGACTATCTATCAACATGTATCGTTGTTTTGTTTTATTTGGCATTGTTCCCACAGTGTGAGTTAATGAATGGCTTTGCTTTGATGTAGTAAACAACACAGTATTATCTTGGCGGAAATACGCATTAGTCTTTCATTAGTATGAGTGATAAAAAGGCTCAAATTGATGGTGTTGACTAAAACAATATATATGCATTTTTCATATCATTCGTTTCATCTGCGACTGTGTACCTCTGATGGTACCACACGATTAAAAATCGTCAAGGTTAGAATATGCCATTAGGGCATGAACGAATGAACAGATATACGAGTAGTATTGCGAATGCAAATACACACCTAAAAAGTCTACAAAAATATTTTCGTTTGTATACTAGCTCACAGTAATTCGCATGCTATGTATGTAACGCTTCAAGATGGGTTCCCACAATTGTGGGATTCCGTCTTGTTATCCAATTTAGAACTGCCAGTACCCATTAATGAAATTAAAGTTATGGCAAAAAATTTATCACGTAACATTTGTGAATTCTTGCCTTTTTGACATAATCTTGTAATTCCACATACATAGAGGAAAATAAACCAAGCTATTAAACTAGTTTTGTTTTATGTATTCATTTTTATTACAATACACATATTGTATCAGCTTTGACTGATCGAGTCGAAGGAAAAGCATGTGATCTCATTTTCCACATTTCCAAAGAAAAATATTTCGCTTTCTTTGCACTCTCGTGCGTACCTTAATGTAATTTCCTGCCTTTGACATTCGGTAGCCCATTTTCTTATTGATGTGTTAACGGTTAGGTGGTGGTGGTGTCAGGGTCAAGACTTTAAACCTTGATTTCATCAATAATATATTATGAAAGGCTAACAACGCCAGGTTGCAAATGCAGCGGAACCATAATCTGACCTTACTTTGCTTAACTATTTGTCAAGGTTAAGCTTCATGAAAATGCGTTTTTCATTTCATAATAATTGGGCATATGGAAATACCATTACCACCTGCCATAAGCAATATGCCTCCACCCTTTTGGTTGACTCAAATATGTAATCTCATAAAATATATATTATTAGATCGCCTTTGTTTCTGCGACCTGGAATTCTGTTCCGTACAAAGTAGCGATCCAGGCATTGGTTAGCCTTTGTGGATAAAGGGCCGCAAGGACAAAAGTAGGACAATCGGACGGAATACATAAATCACAAGCTCGCCTGCTTTAGCATTTGTATCGCATGTATTGGAAACCTACATTGATGAATTTCACACCTACACCGTGCACTCTTATGTCTATCTAGTACATTCTTATCAGCACTAAAGTCGCGTGTAGACATGCATATAAAGCTAACACGAAGCAGTTTACCAAATAAAATATTAAAAGCATATCTAGACCATTCTGTTTCTGACTCTAACGCTTGTGCATGCGGTCTAGACTGGAATACAAAAATCATCAAATAGTGTTGCTGGGTACGTCGTATATGGAATGTCCAAAAAAGGCATTTGACTACTGCATGGGCTTTGAAATATGTAGAAAACACAGATAACCATTCCAGAATAAGAAAAATGAAACTACTGAGAAATAATATGGTCCATTTTTATTATCTTGCCCTTGAGCAATAAAAATGCAGTGTGGGTGAGAAAGAAACCCGACCAATATATAATGGTCACTACATAGCATTGTTCTCCGTTTCGTTCAGTCAGTGTTTTTGACTGCTAATCGTTAGATTGGATGACGCATCTTCATTATCTTCATTACTAGCACGAGATTGTAATGATACAAATTAATATTGATGCACAGTCATTGCATATCCTGAAAAGTATTTCAAAGCCTTAAGTTTTGAATTTATAGAATTTCCATTCATACAGGGAAAAAAAGTTTTTGGGATTCCCAGTTGGCACTCGTGTAACAAATCTCATTACTGTGGAATTATCCTGAACAGGTAATAGGCTTGTTGTCAAGTTCAAGAAAAGGTTCAAACATCAAAGGGGAGCCAACAATACATCCATCCTAAACTATTTAGGTCGTTTTCCTCTTAATGCATCTATACCTACCAGTATAATATAATGCTGACAAGGAAATGCATGTACACGAAGAAATAACAAAAACAAAAATGCTTTGTGTTGTTTTCCCATTCTTCTGAACCTTATTTGTCGTTTCTACTCAAGCATGGAAATGTACATTTCTCATTCTTGCTACCAGTATTTCTAAACTGCATTGTTTGAGCACAAAAATGGAGACCTTTCTTACTCTATACTTAAGTCTAAACAAGCCAACGGTCTTATAACAGAAGTATAGTAGCAGGTGCTCGCAGTAAATACCTCAGGTCAAGGTACATTAAGCATGCATATTGCACATGAGCACTGACACTTAAAAGTCAAGTCGATATTCTCAATCTCAGCATTAGCTCAACCATCAACATTGAATGTACCATTTCGTGAAGCTCACGCTACGGTTTGTAGAGCATTGCAATAGATGAATTGAATTCTCGTATGAAATGAAAGAATACTCGACTAAATCATGTTGCATCTAGAACTTAATATCCTCATACAGCATACAGGACGCTGAAAGACAAATCAATCTGGCATAATAATATTATGACCACACCGTTATGCAAAACTGCACTCTAATCGTGTGTGCATCAAATCAGTCCTCAAAATGACAACCCAAAATACATGTAAATCCAACTAAGTTGATCATACTTGGGAATGCTAGCATGACAATTCAACCACGAAGCATAGCATGGGGTCAATATCCATTTTAAACAATGCATGGTCACTACTCACCACTCTTGTTTCGTCATTCTAGTTTTGTAACTGAACAACAAAATGCCCATGTAACGGTGAAGTAGAATGATTCATTTCATATAATATGAGCATATCATAGCCCTGGCTGCCAAAAGATCATCCAAATGGGTGATTTTTTTTGTTAGGTATGTCAAACCAACTTCCTGTCGTGATGATTTTCATTGTCAACAAACTTAAACTATGTATGTCATCTTTGTTTGATAATGGAACAGATAATGAGTTTTGGAGAGTAAACCACATGCGCTAAAACGGAAACAGCTTTAGCATCTCATTCATTACTACGACAAATGACTTCATTACCTTTCGAAAGCCATTTGGAAGTCAATAAAAAGTCAAGCCGCTTTCACAGAAAGTTATTGAGCTTTTCATAAATGAAGATGGTATAAGCATTTAAAAATGCATAAAGATTAACAAAGCATAAGTATTGATGTGCGAACGAACTAGTAAATATGTTTTGTTCATGTGTACGTAAGGCGTGTAGTAGGTATTCACGGAGAAACTTTTCTCTAGTGAAATGTTTACCATGACTTGTGTTTTAACCTAATTAGTGTTTCAAGAAAAGGGAGTGGGTGGAAAAGGGATAAAGGGGCAGAATATGTATTCTTTATATAATTTAGTGAAATTCTGTTGTTATTACTAGAAGCTATTTTCATGTCAAGTATTCTAGCATTGTTTGGTGAGGGAGGAATAAAGATGAACAATGAGTTGAACCACTACACTACAAATATTTATATACCGTTTGAAAATGCGTGTCGTACCTGAATGCAAAAATGTACTGACGATGCAATTGAAAACCAAAGTGTCTATTATAGCATTTCTAAATTGACACGGTTCCATCCTTGGAAAAACTATGCTAGTATGCTAATATCTTATCCGATAAATCAGATTCGGTATGGTTTTTATGGATTAACAACAATTTGTTTTGTAAAGCCGGCCTAAAAAGGAGTGTCCATGAGCTTAGCTGTAGTAGACACCTTTTCGCAGTTTTGCAACGCACATTGGTTTTGGTGATGACAAAAAAGTACGTAGCTAAATGAAAATGAATTGTATTAAATTTACTTACCAACAAGAGGCGATGCACTTGCAAGCGCAACAAATCCTAAGGCTAAAATAATCTGGAAACGCATTTTGATATCAGTCTAGTTATATATTTCGTGCAATTGAATCACATTAAAACTGTAACGAGCTGGGTTGCCAATATGACAGTTCAGTTCTCCTTGGTTGGAGGTTAGAATAAATAAAAATGTTTCAATATCGCGTTTTGAAATGATAAATCCTTCTTTCGAAATAATATAATTCACAAAACAATGATCACTCTTGCTCCGTTGACTCTGATGATAATGCTTGGTTGGAGAAGAAGTACGAACTAACTGTTTTGTTTTTGAGGTAGTCTGTCCCACAACAGAAAGTTGAGAACTGAACACAGTTTCGCTCAGCTTGGGTATAGGCATGCGTTATGACAACACTTTTCATAAGGCTTATAAGAATATATGTACGTACATGGATGTAGGTGTAGTTGATGTTGGTTTGCTTCTTGTATCAAAATAGCCTGCTTACTTAAGCTGACGTGCATTTGGGTTTGGATTTTGGATGGATTAGTATTTGCTAGAAGCTTTTGAGAACGGATGTATGTATATGGTATATGCCTTTTTTGCTTCAAATCCAAGCTTGATACATGTAGTAGGACTTGTACTTTATCGTTAGGATTAGGCTAGGCCTACAGACTTTGCCTAAAACCAAATACATGGCTAAGGTGACATTTATATTCACTGCTTACATGAGTTGACTTTAGTGTGGTTTGTTTTACTCAAGTGAACTTGCATTATAATAAAATTCAGATTGCAATCAATGCTGGTGGCTGACAAAAGAAAATCTTATGAATAATTTCTGCAAAAACACATTTATGCATGACTAACAATACGATGAAGAACAGTCAAGTCAGTCGGTAGGAAAAATCACTTTTTCATTACCATCATAATATATCGCATCATCTATTTACCACACAATATGAAAAGAGTCGCTTTAAACTTCTAGAGATTTCGTTCTTCCATTTCATACAAATGTATCATTAAATCAAACAGTCATGCACACAGCAGCAGTTGAGAAAATGCTCAAGCGTCATATATTATGGGATGTTGATAAACAGCATTGGACCACGTATACTTCATGGAGGAGGATGTTGAGGCATGAAAATGGCATATTATATACCTTTATAAGTAATCCTAGGTGCTTGCTAAAATGTTGTAACTCCACAGTTTTTGTTTGTATGTACTTCACTCGCTCACAATGATATGAAATTAAAGTTGGGTTAGGTAGTGACGATTATGGTGATGGTGACTCATGATGTACGCATTTGTTTGCGAATCCTGTGAGAAAACTACACAATAGCAAGCAACACTCAACACTCTGCATTTGGCGAATTCAAAATAAATTTTAAGGCTTCTCATCTTTCTCGCTGATAGTCTGACTTAAAATGATATGCATACGGATGCAGAACATGTACGCAATATACCTCACACAAACTAGTATTTATAAAAAACATACAGAATTCTATGACTCAAAGTTTCAAACTTTTTATGCTACTACCAAACACTTATCATCTTCTTCATCCTCTTGGTAATGACTGCCGTGTTTTTTTTTCTTAGAAAAGTCATTCATGTTTTTGTGGTCAAGAAAGTTTAACAACGTTCTTTTAAAGAAGATGAGTTTGTGATTTGTTATCAGCAATCGCGATTCAGTTTAAGGAAATACAAAGACGTGACTATGCTCAAATATGCTGTAATGAAAGTATACAGCAGCAACTTAAAATCTACGTTTCATGCTACTTTAACTGGACGGATATGGAGTGCGTATTGTTTTTAAAAAGGGTTATTTATTTTTTATGAAAGTCAATGCGGATACAACACGGATTTATGTGGTTTAGCATGTTTAAGTCCGCAAAGTAAACTACTCAAGTAATTTGTGTATTTAACAAAAACAAATAAAACATTGGGGTGTTAAGGTCAAAAATTCTAAAGATAACGAGTAAGAGTAAATAGGATGTCATGTCATGTGAAGTAAAATTGTAGCTGATTTTATGATCACATTGTTGCCTTCGCTCTAAGGATTTTTGTTCACTTGGGGTTGGGTGTTTTCTAGAGCAGGAAGTGATGTAATCACAGTACTACTCATACTCGCAGTTAAGTTAATCATGGACTTGCTATTTTTGTATACTTACATAAGAGTGCATTGTAGATTGGAAGAAACAACCAAAATTTACCAATTTTGTTTGACTTACAAGGAGTTGCTACTTGTAAAGGGGTGTGCAAACATTAACGACTACATAAGTTTGAGTTTTTTGCTATGTAAATGCGAGAATATATTATGGCGTTAGTTGAATATTTTATGGAAACACAATTGTGGTAAATTGTATTGTATTAATTGAGTAAAACATCATTCTTGAGCCACAACACTTCTTCCGATTCTTGGTTATGACATACATACGGTTTTATGGGTAGCTCGATGATATGGTCTTTATGCATAATATTATATAATATGTCCACTATTGTATTTGCACACCTATTGACACATCGGATGGTAATTATGATTAATGCCTATAAACCAAAATATTATTGCGTAATGTGTGATGTGAGCTTTAAATATTAAAATTAACTAACTGCAAACACATAAAAAGTATCAAAGACAATGGGAGATGATGAATATGATGATGCTGAGTGATACCTCAAATAGCCCCGTCATAATCGCACTTTCAGATAACTTATAAAGCTTGTTTTTGAAATATTGGAAGTCGATCTTACGATGTACGAGCACATCCGTCTCTAAACTTTTTCAAACTCTGTATGCATAAGTAAGTCAAAATCAGAAAAAGCATGCCTTTTAAACGGTAACGTACAAAATTTCAATATTTTTGCCTGTAAATACAATTGCTAATTCTGCATCATTCCACAAGACAAACAAACATTAGCCTCAAGTACCTAACCTACGCGGCGCGCTGAATAAACATGATTTAAAGAAAGTGAAGCGAAATATTGACTTCCTAAATGGTAATAATTGCAAGTGCTTCACGGTACAAACTTATTTAGTCAAATGTATATTAATAACCAATCCGTTCAGATTGTTGGTAACGCCCTGCTATCCGATGATTTCCAACTTTATATAAATGCTAATGTTATCCGACGTACGTATTTACAAAAATCACTGATCCAGGTAGTTGGTTGATCTACACGATTCATAAATACATAAAGCATGTGTTAGTGTTATTCAATCAAAAATAATGAAATATGCATGACGAAAATCAGAATATTATACATTAAAGTACTTTATTGCGACTGTTCATTGCAAAATGAGTCTCGAGGTTTCTTATCTTTTTTCGTATAAGGTAAATTAAACCAATGGTTCATAATTTCAAAACTGCAAAAATTATCCCATTTAAATCTCTCAAAAACAGTTTCACTAAAGTCTTCCAACGAATCCACAACTTTGGCATTCCAGCTCTCTTGCAGCGCGTCATCATCACTTCTCGTCAGAATAAAATTATTTTCGTTTCCTTGCAGTCCTTGAACCGACTGCACGATCCCATCCTTCAACTCTTGATTCTCCTCGCTCCAATTCATATGTCCGACAGTGAGCATTTCCAAAGTGGAGAAGCTCAACATTTCTCTAAACAACTCAAGTCCAAGATGTGGTCTGCCACAAATCCAGGTTATATTTTTAGAAGATTGAAAAAATTTCGTGAACTCGTTGGCAAACTCCGTGTCCATTGCACAGCAGTCAAAGCACAGAAAATCCAACGAAAAGAGCACGAGTGACGCTTGCTCCTGGCCACTATACAGGATATTACAGAAGCCTAACGAGAGTCGTCTCAAAAGGGAGCATTTTCCTCCCGTAAGAAATGCAGATAAATCCACTTGACTCAAATTGAGGGAATCATGTTCACCATAAAGGCAGCACTCAATTAAACAGTCACAGGATGCCACCAAAGGGGTTAAGTTAGGTATACGACATCTGTACAAAACTAATTTACTCAATTGGGATGGTAATGCATTTTTTGGAACATAACATTCGTACAGCGCCACATTAGTAACTCGCTGCGGATGAAAAAAACCTCCATAATCTGTTGGTCGTCGGCGACACATGGACACAATTTCTTGCCCAGGAACAATTTTAACAATGTTGCCACCACGCAACTTGACAAATACCCTGATACCATTATCCCAAGCGCCTACGGGATTAGAGCCAAAGAAAATTAAATTTTTCAAGTTTAGCTCATCAAGAAACATCCCAACTTCTTTAATACTGTTGAATGGCTCTAGTGTGACGTCCTCGAGATAAAACTCTTTCACATTGGGAAGAAGCAGGACGTGGTCAAACTCCATGCTGGGGTCATGACCATAAGCTTCCTCGGTGGGGATCTTAATTTTTTCCAGGTGGATCATTTCCAACTTGGAGGATTTGCGAAGACATTTTAGTAAACTTTTTGGGGAAATCTGAACTCGTTTGAGGTAGAGATGAGTTAAGAACTCAGTTCGGTGAGATGGTAGGGACTTGAACTTTGTGTATTTTTGAGACTTTTTTGAGACTTGACCAACAAATACAAATCGGGTGTCGAAACGGCCGAGGAGATAGTCATTCCCGGTTTCTTCCCAGGCTTGGGCAACCTTTACCCAACTTGCTCCTTTTTTCATTAGAATCGAGTACATTATAGCTGTTTTCCCAGATTTCTAATTTAGAATATGAGAGCATTAGTATAAGTACTCGAAATACATGGATTGCTTAATTACATTGAGACATTAAAGGGCTTTACCGAGTCATCGCCTCCACACCCAATTTTGTACTTGTCTTCAAAGGATAAACTACCCGTGCTTACTAGCTCGTTTAGCAAATCCTCAAAATTCACTGTTTTCTGGGTTAAAACTTCTAAATTTGCTGCAACATTTTCGGCAATATCCTTTTCTCGGAGGACGCCAAAAACCTCGGGAACTTCTTCCTCTGTATCACTCATTTTTCACTTTTTCTTCACTAAAAAATGCAGAAAATTTCTGGGTAAACTCAGTCGAAAACTTCAAACCAATTTCCACATTTCCCCAATTGCAACTGCCCTCGTTTTCAGTGCAAGCAGTGCTTGCTTGTGATGAAATGTTTCTGCATTCCAAACTAGCTCAGCAAAAAACCCACATAAACAACCTACATGTCAACGAATCCACTATTAAATTAACTCGGGT